>BQNB010001156.1:0-145888 GCA_026074375.1 Tanacetum coccineum
CATTGCCTGACTTTGAAGAATACGCCGTATCCACATCAACGATACGCCGTATATAATACTTTGGTCAATGAAGAAGAACCAACTGGTTTTACCTTAATACACCGTATCCAGCAAGAAGATACGGCATGATAACACTCAAACTATACATGTTTTTATATGCGTTATCAACAATTATATATATATAAATTGGTTAAATATAAGAACTTTTGGTCTAGAGTAGAATATATTTGTCATTGTAGGTTATTGGAACGTGTTGTGGAAAAAAACAGAAGAATACACGAAGATTTGAAGCTTTAACGATGAAGTAAACTCAAGCTGAATGCTTCCCGACACCTATTCACTGTTTTGGTCATAACTCGGTCATACAAACTCGGTTTTAGTTAGCTCAAGTGGCCATGCAAGCAGAATTCAATTATCTACAACCATATAAAAGGACAACTGCTGAAAATGAACAAAAGTATTCCACACTTGCAGAAAGTGCGGCGTACTTTTTCACCAGAACTGAAAAATCCTTTAAACACCCAAAGTGCGGCGGTTTTACCCAAAGTGCGGCGCACTTTTGAGGCGGTGGATAAAATTAAATGCAATTAAATGCTAAGTGCATTAACTCACTAAGTTCGGTACACAAATAAGTGTGTGCGGCGAACTTTGGCCCCCGAAAAGCCTATAAATACCCTCATTGGTTCTCCCATTTCATATATCTCTCATACAATCTTCATACAATCTTCATACATACTACACACATAATCTCTAAAGCCTTTGGAGAGGAGGAAGGAGTGGTGAGGATCCTTGGATCCAATGATCCAAACACCCCTTTAATCCATCATAAACCGCCATGCTACCATCACTCTCCACCATAAACCACCACTAAAACACATATTTCCAAAAGTTCTACACCATATCTAGATCATATACCATCCATTTCCATAACGTTAACACTTATCACTTTGATTCTTGGAGGATTCACACCAAATTCTCTTAAGATCATCACCATAAACCTTGTTACCAAACACTCCATTTGGTGATATGTTGCGGATTTCCAGAAGTTACATGGTATTTTACGGGTTATCTCAGTAGCATTTGGTTGTTGGTTGATCATGGAACTAATAGTTTTGGGTTGATGGTTGTTGTAGTTGAAATATTAGTATTGTTACTTTGCTTCTTATATGTGAAACATGAATAATATTTGGATGATTTTGCTATGATTTATGAATATATCTTGTTTATGAATTTGATGTTTATCTTACTTGGATCATTGTTTATCCTTGATATATTCTATGCAATTAAATGGGCTGAAAGGATTTTAATTGCCCTCTTGATATGTTTTTGAATCATGGTGGCCATATGAATCAATATCATGCTTGTGATAATGGTGTGGTAAATTGATAAACAACCTAAGTAGAATAATGTTTAAGACCCTTCCTTATGTTGACCGACCGGGTTAGGAGGAATTCATATATATGCATATTTGATATAAACCATTCTTAATGGCATAAGTGATGATTCTGTTATAATATAGGCCGAAAAGGGATTCATGTTATCATTGAGTTAGATTTTGCTTGTTATTATGATTACCCATCATATATTACTTGTATGCTTTGTTTATATAAAGTTTTGCTCTATCTCTATCTATTATGTTATGTGGATCATGTCTTGTTTCTTGCCTGCTTAATACACACGTTTAGCTATTTGACCCGTGACAATCATTTAGCTTTGTTACTTGATAAACAATCTGTGAATTGCTACAAATCTCGTGGAACGAACTATAGAAAGTAACTTAATACTATATTACACTTGAATAGGGTATACTTGCCCGAATGTTGTGTTTTTGGTTAAAATCGGTATTTCTAGTTATTATAAATTTAAAGCTTGCAAAACACACATCAGGGTGTTTTTCCGGCAGACAGAAAGTCCTTCATCAGGAATTATCATAATATCATGTCTAGGCAAGGGCACTCCGAGTCAAACGATCCCCATGGTTATCCATCTTCTGGCGAATGACCTCCACTCGACCCTTTCTAGCCACACCTATAGGGGCAGTGCCTAAACAAAAGAAAGAAGGACATTAGTAAGTATAAAGGACAAGAAAGAAAGTACAAAGAAGCACATTGATTAGTATAACGCACACCTTGGTAATATCAACTTTGACCAATGGCAAGGATCACTATGCAGCATTGGATGAAGTACCAGCATGACCAGATCAGAGTGGCCAGTATTAGAAGGATTTTCTAATAAATGCTATTATCATGTATGATTTGAGGTTGTATGTTATTGTGTCGTGTATTTTTTTCAATTATTTATCTGTGGGGGGGGAGGGGGGGGGGGGGGGGGGGGGGGGGGGGGGGGGGGGGGGGGGGGAGTAAAAGAAATTTTTTGGGGAGGGGGGGCCAAAATGAGGAAGATTGAGAGCAAGCTCTTGACTGATCACAAAACAGGAACAAAAACAGCTCTGGAAGAGTTACCTTCGTCCCTCTCCAAGGTATCTTCAAGGTAAGCACATGCACAATAGTCATTCTCAAAAAGGTTAGCATCCTCCGCATCGTCGGCCTGCTCCGTAGCTAGGGCGCTAGACCCAGCCTCCGAAGCTTTGCTCTTCAATCTCATTTTTCTCTTTGGCTGAGCTGCTTCGGAAGGACCGACCAAAAGAAGTGGACGCTTGTTTTGTCAGAGCCTTAGACTTTTTGGAAAGTTGGGTGTCCGGTTGATAGCAACAAACTCCTTGGAGCTTAGTGTGGATAGGGGACACCCTCAAGTAGCAGGAGCGGTAGTATGGTTCTGAACACATTGTAGAATGGAATTAGTAAATCCCATGTGGCTCTTCAACAACCATGGCTTGCATCACACCAAGAAGGAAGGGTCATAAAATCATAGATACTTTCATCACTGATTTAGAGAAACAAGGTTAAAAACTACTAAACAAACAATACAATACATCTAAAAAATACGAAAATAACCTCCCGGCCTACCTGAATTATTATCTTTCCTTCTATAAACCGGATCACACTTTCAGTTAAGCCAAACGGAGCTAAGGCCAGACCGAAATCACAAAGCATAACGAGACGAGCACACAAACATGTCACATCATTCTGATCATAACCTTCGATGGGGAAGTCATTAGATACACAAGATTGGGTACTCCTCAAAGTTAGATAGTCCGGAATGGCTCTACGATCTATAAAAAAGAAGTTATTCTTCCATAATTTCATGCTAGAGGGACCATCGTCCATACAGATGTCTTCCGTATTCCAACGTTTGGCAAAGGAGAACCAGTCCCCTTGTTTGCATAAAATTTAAAAGAACCGAAACAAGTTAACAGTTGGATTGATACCCAAATCACGACAAACAATTTTGAACGTCACAGCCTTATTCAAACCTAAGGGGACTAGTTAGGAAATACTAAACTTTAAAAGTATTTTAGCACAGAGAGTAGAAAAGTGGAAAATGGGGATCTTCGAACTCCGAAGAAGCAAAGGATACGGGGTATAGATGACTATGGCATCATTAGGAGGTGGATCGATAAAAAAGGTAGGATCAGGCAAACGAGGGCGAAAAGACTAGGGAATGCGGTATGTTTTAACTAAGATCCTGGACTATCTTGAGTGAGATTCAAAGAGAAGGTGCAGGGATCATATCATTATTTAGCAATAGCGGAAAAAAGAAGAAAGAAATGAGAGAGATAAATACCTAGTCCAGAGTAGGGAATGCAACGGAAAGCCAATGAGAATGCTCCCAAGCAGGAGGAAGAAAAAACATGCAGCGGTGTAGGTGAAAAGGTAAAAATGAAATGTAAAAATAAGGGAGCCTATTTATAGGGCTCTAGGAAAACCAACCATCAGGGACGGATATGCGTGACATGGGCCTGACAAAGCCCAGAACAAAGCCTGTTGTAAACCAAACACGTCAGGGCCCATTCGTGGCCAGGGACGGTCCACGCAAAAAAAAATTTGGGAGAGAAAAATAAAGGACGAATTGTAGTCTAACAACTAATGAAATTAACAAACACATTCGCATAGACTGAGGTGACATATGAGGTATAGTTCCTCAAATTAAATCTCACTTGAAAGGATTTAAGCGAGTAGAAATAAGCTAAACTATGATCAAAAGCTAAATATTCTCCAGGCGGCGGCGCCAAAAACTTGATGCGGTCGTTGTTAGACTTCTACACGAAGTTTTACAACTCCCTAGGCAGAGCACCTAATCGTTGTAGTAGTAGTATAGGCAAGACTCAGAGGGTTGTTATCGTTCACTCGGGGAATAGGTTGAGAAGGCTTGATCACAGTCTAACAGAATTCTAAGGGTTGAGGGAAGATTCTTTTTGTGTTTTTATGTTTTATGGAAAGCAAGTAAATCATATAATTGAGAGGTTGGTTGGTTTTAACTATTAAACTAAATATAAATCTATGGTACTGGTGATAACAATATAATAAAAGACTATATTTATTTAATCATCTATTACTCCCTAGATTGCTTCTCCTAGTGTTGTTGCCTTGTCACACTTGTGATGATCTATGTAATTATTTCCTAAGTCATGAACGAATTACACGAACCCGCCGTTTACTTAGTATTTCGTTAAGGCAACACACAAGTAAGGTAGTATGAAGACTATTACAAGGCCCCCAAGGATATACTAAGTGCATGTAAAATATATTAAGAGTGGATCAACCATATTAGGGGGCAAGGTAGTATGAAGACTGTTACCCGATGGTATCCTTTCTACACAATCATGTTTTCCTAGACATATCAACAGCGATACAGACAAAAGCTGGTTTTCTAAGACCTAACATGCACATCCATCACAAGAAGCAACACCACTAAGATCTACATTCTAGGTTTCATACAATCATAAATAAACACAATAGGAGGTTTAGCCAAGCATGTTAAAGATAAAGCAAGAACAATAAATAATCACACAACAAGACATATTGAATGATTAAGTAAACCTTACTTGATTAAAACATGAGTTGGAGGAAGTACAATAGGGTTTTTAGGCCCTAAAATCGTCCCTAACAGCTGCTAAACGAACTAGGGTTCGTACCCTCTTTTTATTCTAAAGTTACACACTCAAAACCCTAAATTCGGGTTTGTATATATAGGAAAATCGCTGTGACGGCGTCGCGTTTTAGTCGTGACGCCGTCATGAGAGAGAATATTCTAGATAATGGGTTGGGTCGTGTACTCTGACGCCGTCGTGAGATCCAGTGACGCCGTCTTGGTCTTCGTTGTGACGGCGTCACGTTATATTGGTGACGCCGTCTCCAGCTGCTGAGAACATTATCTTGAGTGATGTTGGTGTAGGTCCGTAGTCTTGTCCGTTTCTTCTCCAAATGAGCCCAAGTCACGTGTAATTCTTCCAAATGTCTTCCAAATGCGAAATACCTGAAAAGGAACGATTAAGTACCTATTTTGGGCATAAATGCACGATTTAGGGGGTTAAACGACCCCGAAAAAGTGTATAAAATGACAACTCATAAAAAACCCCTACACTTGGGATTTATTTATCCTCAAGCAAATAGGCTTTTCTACCTAGACAATAACAATATGAGGGTCATTTTACCTACTCTTTAAAAGTATTTTACAACACAACCTTCTAGACCTCGTAATTAAAAGCACGGAAAATATATACTAGCACCTCACATAAGTGTTTGGGGATTCTCTCTTTCACTCGGTTGTATAATAAATTATAACATATGGGGGAAACGAAAAATCAACACTCGTTACATTTCATAGCATATAAATTATCATATGCTTGGTAAAAGATCAAACCTCCACCGCTAGGTGCAAGTATTATTCATTACTATCTAAGAGGTCTTTTAAAAGGTTGTGGGGTGTAGGTGTAAGATAACATATAAAGGAAACGGAAACGGATGGGATACATTTGGGTGGCTTTGGGTGAATTTGGAGTGGAAGGGTTAGCTAATTATTTACACGAATACACTTTGGTTTGGTTGCTAAGCCAAGACTCAGACGAAGATATACAAACTCTACACAACTCTACATCAATCTCTTTCTTTTTCTTTTTTTTCTTTTTTTGAATAACATAATACATCACTGGTTTTAAGTAATACTACCCCTACACTTGAGCTTTTACATCTCGATATTTACAATCTAACTAATGACCCGATTTGAGTTGGATCAAAATAACATGAGATCATTTGGACAAACATATGGGGGTATTGACTTAACTTTCTTCCCCATTCATTCGCAAATTAAATACTATCCATGAAATCTACAATCGTCCCAAAAAGCTGTATTTACAAGATCCGGACTTAGCAACACGTGTACTCGAGATAAATAACTTGGTTATCACAATAATGTACTAAAAATAAGTACATACAAGGTAGGCTAAGGCTATTTGGGTGTAACGATTGGTTTAAGGGTGACAATGCTCTTCATTAAAGGGTGTGGGATAGTTATATGATCGATATGACCATCATAACAATTACAGGTTTAAAACATGGGTTAATCCTAGTGCCTCTTTTCTAGCAAATCCTAATACTTACTATGCGGTCTCGGGATGCATCATAAAATAAGTTATAGAATTTAATATACTACCGGAACACTCATATAATTTAATACCGATACCAATGCTCCAAAAAAGGCGACCTAGACCATACGTACACATCCGTAACGACGGAATAGACACATATGGTTGCATTCAAACCTTAATTCAAGAAAGCTAAATGTACAAATTATCTTGGGTATCAACAATGGATACCCAAATTCCTAAAGATCTAAAGGGGAACCTCACATTTTTATGGTGGAATTTTGAGGGTTTTTGTGCTAGTCATATACATTCCTATCCATGAGACGCTATTAATACTTGGTTTTCGTCGGTATGTGTCATAAAAAAATTTACATTTAGGTCAAAATTACCTTTTTATGTTATGTTTCGATATATTACCCATCATTTTAAGGAACAAGCAAATGGCAAATGAATGAATAGTTTCTAAGGCTTATTTCCCCCTACACTTAAGTTGAACATTGTCCCTAATGTTCTATAAAAGTACATGTAAAAATGAATAAAGGGATAAGAAAACAAGGAAAATAATCTAGTACTCCCCTGGTTTGCTCAATAATAGAGAAGAAACATGCGATAACTGGTTAAATCGTCCTCCAAAAATCATCTAATGAAACTTCCTAAGAATTTCCAAGCTTCTTCTCGTTAAATATAACCTGTAATCAAAGACAAAGACAACTACACTAAGCATAAATCGGCGGGATAGATATAAATACAATGAGAGTTTAGGGTCTGACTCTATGAAAGCAGTAAAGATAGGATGAGAGTAATGATATAATCATAGGTTTATGCAGGTTTACAAAAGAATTACAAATTTTAAATATTACACATTTTATTTTTCAGAAATACTAAAAAAAATCAAAATTTTACATTACTGGAGACGCGACGTCGTCGGGTGTTAATCTTGACACCGTCTCTAGCGTCTGTGAAAAATTCTTCTTCGTTTTTAATGAGAAATTTCCCGCACGCAATTTTATTAGTTAAATCTGAAGAAAGCACTACATAAAAACATGGAATTAATAGTTACAATCATATGACTCGAAACTGACGCGAATTAATCTAAACAATTTATTTTAAATGTTTGAATTTGGTTCTTAAAAACCGGATATATTCCCCTACACTTATTTTGTTGCAAAATACATTTGATTGCAAATAAGACGAAGTTATAAACAAACAAAGCATGATTACAAAATTTATTCAAACATAATAAAACAAACAATAAAGAATTAAAACACACGACACTCCTAAGTGCGGGAAAAATAAACATTGGGTTGTCTCCCAGGAAGCGATTTTCTTTATTTATGAGTCTTATAGCTAGACTCGAAGTCACACATCAAGTGTCATAGAAGTGGTCCAGGTCGATGATCGCCTTTGGACTCTCTTTCGGAGAGCTTTCTAGTGGCGGGGATCGATTGTAGGGTTTTGGTAAACTCTTCTCCGTCTGGATCAATCAGTCTAATCTTGGCATGCCATGCTCCATCTCTATTTTTGGGTGGTTTGTTCCAGTTTATAGGGTTGTTAATTAAGTCCTCTGATTCCCACATGTTACTCTTAAGGTTTATGGGTATGGCTCCTAAAAATCCAACCATTCTTCTAAACACAAGGACATCCTTAAAAGGAAATCTAAGAAGTCTTTCCTAGCGTAGTAAGGGATTTCTGTGCCTACTCCATCTGAACTAGGGCGTGGTTTGTATGATTCCCTTTTTCCAAGCGTGGTCTAATATGGTGCTTCTTCCTCACCTAAATTGACTCCTTTTACACCGAATACCGACCTAGTGATTCCTTCTCCTACTGCTATCTTGGCTATCCTACAGTCTATAACTGCATTGGCGATTGCAAGGAATCCTCTTTCTACAAGCAAAGGGGTTTCGAGGTCTTTCTTCATGTCGATTACGTAGAAATCATTTAATAGTTTCAGTTTTCCTATGTGGAGGTCGTAAGGGACTTCTACATCTTTGACAATTCCGACGGGGTAAGATTTGGTTACGTCAGCCAACCCGAAGATGTGGTCAGTCTCTTCCAATAGTCATATGTTAAGCTTTTTGAAGAGGTAAAGTGGGATTATGTTTACACATGATCCTAAATCAGCCAAGGTGTCGAAAGGTTTTGAATCCCCTAATCTACAAGGTAGAGTGAATAGCCCAGGGTCTTCCATCTTGGCCGATACTTCGCCTTAGACGAATGCTGATCTGTTTTTGTCTAGTTCTAAGCTTTCTAAGTATTTATCCAATATTACGTTATATATTGGAGTGTGAGCTAGGACTTCGAGAACCGGTAGGTTGAGATATAAATCTTAGAATTCATCTTCAAGAGTTGGTTCGGGTTCTTCTGGTTGTTGCGTTCCAATCCCCATCCCTGTTTCAACTAGCTTGTTAGAAATGTTCGCCTCAATGGAAATTGTTTTTATGGCTGTTTGATGATGTGGAGGCGTCTGTTATGAATGTGGATGAGCATTGGGGATCAATTATTGGGTAAGAACGAGCAAACAAAACAGAAGTTATGGAGTTAATCTTCAGTTTCGGGTTCTTAACCGTGTCGCTAGGGAGTGCTCCTGGTATTCGATCGGTGATAGCCTTCAACACTATGTCAATTTTGTTGGTCATCTCGCTTTGTTGTTGTTTGAAATCGGCTTCAAACTTGGACAATCTAGCATCTTGAGATGCCATGAAGTTAGACACCAATCCTTCTAGATTTGATTGATTGTTAAAACTTCGAGGATTGTTGTTGAAGGGACGGTTCGGGATCAAACCGTTGGGCTAAAACCGGTTAGGTGGGTTTGAAAAATTATTTTGGGAATTTTGGGGTTGTCTCCACCTAAGGTTTGGGTGACTTTTTCGTGACGGATTGTAGGTGTCACCAAGATTGTTTTGCTCGGGCTTAAAAGTGTACCACTTACCTTCCGCTTCGTCGATACGCGAGGATGCATATTCAACAAAGGCTTGTTCGGGATCTTCCATGCAATACTGAGTGTCGTGGGGACCACTGCAAATCTCACATAAGGTAGTGATTTTGTTCACTTGAGTAGGTTGTGTCGGATCAAGATGAGCTTTCATCAAGCATTAGACTTGATTCTCAAACTCGATGAGGCGGCGGTCGGATGTACTCGGGACATCTTGAGGTAAAGAGATTGCCTTGACTGGCTTAGCAAAATCCCTTGGGTCGTTCTAACTTTCATTGTCATAGAGGGCGAGGTCCTCTAATAATGCCCAGGATTCTTCAGCGTTTTTGTCACGAAGCTTGCCATCGGCCGATTGGTCAATGGTTCGTCTTGTGACGGGATTAACATGGTCATAAAAGATTTGGACTTAGAGCCAAAGGTCGATGTCATGATGAGGGACTTTTTGTAGTAAGTCCTTAAAACGAGTCCATGCTTCAGATAGAGATTCTCCATGATGTTGTTGGAACATCAGGATATCGTTATAGAGTTTTGCAGTCCTTCCCGGTGGAAAGAATTGAGCAAGAAACGAGTAGTAAGATCCTCCCATGTGGTGATGGATCATGTTGGAAGACATTCAAGCTAGTTGCTAGCTTGATCGCGAAGGTAAAATTGAAATAAACTCAGGCGCGTTCTTTCCCTGTTTTCACCGTCAAAGTCAAGTGAGTCCACAAGTTTTAAGAAATCCTTGAGGTGTTGGTTTGGATCCTCGGGAATCGAAGTGTTCGGATAGAATGAGCATCCGTTTTGCCCACTAACCGGATGGTGTTCGGATCGAGAGGTACCACATTTTCCCTACGCGGGAGCTCAACTATATTCATGTAGCCCTCATGGCTAGGATTTGGGTATCTACTAAGAGTCATGGATAGGATTGCCGTCTCTCAGGTGGTTGCGTGAATGGATACGAAAAAAATAACACAAAGAAAAGATAGACTACGAGAAGCTATATATATAGAAATTAAATTCTACTTGAAAGGATTCAAGCGAGTAGAACTAAGTTAAACCTATGAGTCGAAAACATAAATCGATTCCCACGCACGACGGCCAAAACTATGCGGGGTCGTAAGACTTAACAGAAAGTTTTACAGTCCAATTGGCTGTGTACCAATATTGCAGCTGTAGTATAGGCAAGACTCGGGGTTGTTATCGTTTTCATAGGGATAGGTTGGGAATGCTTGTTCACGGTCTATAGAACTTCTAGAGGTTGTGAGAAGTTTTACTTTTTGTATTTTTATAGTTATATGAAGCAAGTATAAATCTTGTGTATGAGAGGTTGGTTTGTTTAACATTAAGATTACTAAACTATGTAATTCTAAGCTAATGGTGATAACTGTATGATAGCTAAGTGTTTTTTCCTTAATATGCTCTCTTGTTGGATGAAAGAAAGTCTCGGTCACTTACAATATTACTAGTTCAAAGCCCGTAGTTAGCTATATTAAACTATAATCTAAGCTAATACTGGCCCCATGGCGGCCCATGGAAGCCATCAATAGGCCCCATGGCCGGCCAAACTAGTGTATAAATACCCTCTCCATAGCTTGGAGAAGGTGTTGGTTGGTTGGTTTTGTATTCTCACTTTGCTAATGAATTATATGTTTCTTACTTTCTCTCTCTAGAATACATCCATCCTTCCACTTTCTCTCACTAAGTTCCTTCCCATTTTATATCAAAGATTACTTGTATTATTCAATTGGTATCAGAGCCATGTAGTGGTATGTTTAGTTTTTGTGTTTAAGCTTTCTTGTTGGTTCGTTTTTGCAAAATCGTCCTTTATTTTTTCTTTTCTTTTGATTCCAAAGCTATTATGTACACTAAAGGATTATTTACCTTGGTAAATCTGATCTAGTATCTTTATGATATAGGTGTACAAGCTTAGAATCAAGAAAAATATCATTTTTGTTACATTTTTATGTTCGAAAATCTTATAAAGAGCAGAATCTTGATTTTAAATTTTTCGGCTTAAAGTTTTCATTTTTCTTGTTCCTATAGGTTTAGTAACACTAGTTGTACAAGTATTTTTGCAAAACAATCATCAAAAATGTGTCTTTTTGTGGTTTTAAGTTTTTAGGTTTCGTAGTAGTGGAAGTCGAACAACTGAAGTCGAACAACTGAGTCGAACAACTGAGTCGAACAACTCAAGTCGAACAACTGAGTCAAACAACTCAAGTCGAACAACTAAGTCGAACAACTCGAAGTCAAACAACCGAGTCAAACAACTCAAGTCGAACAACTTGTTTTGTATTGAAACCTAACAACTTGTCTTAAGAGGAAATCAAACAACTTAAATCTTAGTTGAAACCGAACAACTCGATTTAGTTGAAACCGAACAACCTAACTGAAGTAGAAACCCGTTCTTACTTCGCCCACAGTTGAAACCGAACAACTTTAATTAAGTGGAAACCGAACAACTTTAATGTAGTAGAACCGAACAACTACTGAAGTGGAACCGACAAAACTGACAAGTTGAAAACGAAACATCTTTTATCTAAGTGGAAACGAAAACACGACCACAGTTGAACCGAACAACCTAAATTTTAGTTAGAATCGAACAATCTCCTGATCTCTATTGGGAACCGAACAAGCTTCCTTTAAGGGAAACCGAATAACTCAATTTTTGAATATTATAAAGTTTATTTGTTGACTTTGTAAATCCGTGAATCATTCAATTGTGTTTCTGGTTTTGTCAGAATTGTAATACTAAGTGTAGTTCATAATTTAAAACACTTTAAAAGACAATCTTAATTAAACACATTTACTTTACAACGTCTGATCAACAAGGTATCTAATTTTTATATACCTTATCATTGACGACTTTTGCTGATAAAGCTATCCTTGGGTGCTGACAATCGTCCACCTATGTTGGAAAAGGATATGTATGATTCTTGGAAAAGCATAATGGAAAACTAGTACAGGCTAAATAGACAAAATGGATGATGATCCTGATTCCGTTGAAAGTGTCCACTCATTGGCCTTTCAATTGTGCGGATAAGTGGAGTTACATGGCCAAGTAGATTTGAGTTATTGCTAAAGACGCACCCCCACTTAAAGGTGATTGTGATATCAAGGCAACTAATATCATTCTCCAAGGACTACCACCTGAAGTCTATGCATTGGTTAGCAATCATAAAGTTGCCAAGGAACTTTGGGAAAGAATTCAACTTCTCATGCAAGAAAGTTCATTGACGAAACAGGAAAGGGAGTGTAAGCTTTATGACGAATTCGATAAGTTTGCTTATAAGAAGGGGGGACAATCACTTCCGTGAATTCTACTTGAGATTTTCGCTGTACTCAATGAAATGACATTTAAACATGAAACTGAACATTTCATGAACACAAAGTTTTTGCATACCATTTCTGCATGGAGCAAATTTGTGAGAAGTCATAACCTTGGTATGAGATTATCACACAAACTAACCCAACGAATCAGATTCCCATGTGATTGGGTGACACTCATGAATTTAATGCAAATGGAGTTTCGTTTTATGCATGAACGCAATTAAGATCGCTTGCTTTGGTTGCTACTCATCAGATGACACAGTATTCCTTATCAAATCATCAAAATTACACCAAACACTCAATTCTACAACCACAAGTCTTCATCATATCAGGGGCCTCACAGTATGGTTCATTTTATGCAGTCTCCAACAATACTACTATCACATCATCAACACCTCTTTCAGAATAACTTAATCCATCCAATGATTATCAGTTATCGATTACACAAATCTATTATACAATCATCATCTATTCCTCAATTGGAATTATACTCCCTAGTTGATCAACATTTGAATTTTCCTAACAAGATCAGGTTTAATTGGTTTTAGTGTTCCAGAAAGGTGATGATACCCATTGATGCCATCAATCACTTGATGTCGTTTTTTTATACTGTCCGTCACTTCCGTTATTCACTACCAATAACCAGCTAAGAAATCATCATACCCTAGGCAACATAGCTAACATTAATAATGGGAAGAGTACATTACAACCAATACGGGGAGACAAACTTTCTGTGCTGCAGTACTTAAAGGACTTATACTTCCGGTGCAAGTGGAAACAATCTTCTGGAAAACAAAAGCACAATTATTGATACAACACTAAAAAAAAATGCAAAGGGGAAGGCCACATGTCCAAATAGTGCACCAAACCAAAGAGGAAAGGGATGATTCGTGGTTTAAGGATAAAGTGTTGTTGGTTCAAGCTCAAGCAAGTGGTCAAATTTTACATAAGGAGGAACTCGCATTTTTGGCAGATCCAGGAATTCCATAAGGTCAAGCCACACAGACTGTCATAACTCACAATGCTGCTTATCAAGTGGATGATTTGGATGCATATGACTCTGATTGTGATGAACTTAACACTGCCAAAATTGATCTCATGGCGAATTTATCTCACTATGGTTCAGACGCTTTTTTGAGGTAAAATCATGGATAATGTTGGAATAATGATATGACTAATCAAGTTGTGCAGGCTATGCCGTCTTCTGAACAGTCAAATGTTTGTGAACCATTCAGAGAATGAATTTCACCAGTGATAGCAAATATCATTTCCTTATTTCTTAGTATCTGATTTGAATCATAACAGGTAGTAGTGTTTAATTCTAAAAACTCTTCTCCAAACAAGTTGTTTGATATTATCTGTGATTGAACACTAGTATAACCCAGTAGTTCTTTGTACCAAGCGAATCTAGAAATTAAAAGTGATCAATGATACTTTAATGCTGAGCTTGAAAGATATAAAGACCAAGTAAAGTGTTGAAAGAAGACAAACATTGATTTAAAGAGTCAAGATAACGGTTCAGATTCATGTGCACAGTCTGTAGAGATTGATCATCAAAGGAATCTTTATTGCAAACGGTTACACTTCTCAAAAATGATTTTAAGAAAGAAGAATCTAGAAACCTTGATAGGGAAATAGCCTTAGAAAAGCAGATCAAACACCTAGATAATATCATTTTTAAAAGAGATCAATCTGCACAAACTGTTCACATGTTGGACCGAATAAACACCTAGTTTTTCTATGTTATACCACTACAAGCTCCAGGTTTTCAAATCCTTTCTCATCTGAAGAAGCCTCAGCCTGTTGGAACTATGCTATATGTTGGTGATTAATTTAGAAAACAATCCTATGTGATCACGGACTCAGAAGCGACCTTAACACTTGCTGAAGAGATTCGTTCAAAAATGCTTTTAAAACATCACGGATATTTTATGTAAGAAAATATAAAATAATTTGGATACCACACTCACCAATGATTATGCTGCCTCTTAATTCTACTTATAAAGATTTTTTAAACAGGTTTGTTCAACAAACTGAACCTCTATCTAGCAATACATGCTTTTGGTCTGCATAACTTGTGAGGGTCTCATAACCGATCTTTTCTTTTTTTAGTACTTTTTTTTTGTATGATAGACCAACCAATGTTGAGGTTTGAAGAACTATCACAAAAGTCAGCATGGTTAACGAGTTTGAAGAAACTTAATTACCATTGCGATACTTTGATGTGGTAGTCAAAGAAAGAACCACGCCCCTAGGCTTTCACTGAGGGCACGTGGGGTTTAAGAACTTACAAAAGTCTTGTTTTCAGGGTGAAATTTAATTCCATTGTAAAGCTCGAAGGACTTATTTAGTAAATTCAACCAAACAATTGGTCGATGAAACTTGCTGAAGTCACTAAAATGTATTCTATCAAATGGTAAAGGATGTGGATAACAACATAGGTGTTAGACGTCAAAAACATTTGAAGTTAAAATGAATCAAGCTTTAAACGAAAATGAACGACTCTTGGAACAACTAATGAGCAAAGATATTGTGAACTTGATTGTAAATTCCTCTATGGATTTTGCTCCTCAGTGAATAGTGCATGTAATGTGAAATGTGTCTAAAACTTAAGATGAGCTTCAAAAGGAATTTGTATAAAAAAGAGATTTACGATAACTATTCAAAAGGTTTACAAATCTTGACAAAAATTGCATTTGTTAGAAGTTTGATCTCCTTAAACAGGAAATTTTCAATGGGACAATTTTATTTTAAATCAAAGTGCTCCACGGTTTTGCTCAATTGTTTGAATAATTGCAAGGCTCAGTCAAGATAATGACATGGTCATAAAAGAAGTTGAAGAGGAATTCAAATCTCTTAGTGGAAATATGGATAAGGATAAGATACAAACAGGATTAGAAGGAGTTGAAAACCATATGAAATATTGGATAAGGATATGTGTGACCAATGCTATTGCTGAGATATGAGCATTTGTGATACAGACCTATAAGCATCTTTTGCTCGATTAAACCAGCACGTGTTCGATCAAAGAACAATGTGCTGACTATACTAATCTAGTCAATTAGTCTGTGGAAATTTCTGATTTAAAATGCTTGTCTTCAGGAAAAAAGTTTGGTAATATACAACTCTCAAGGATGATTAAGGAAACTCAAAGGGATTTGTTTAGCTAATATATGAAGTTACACATCACACTAGTGATATAGAGAGTAATACGGAACACTAATAAACCCCTAAATTGTTTGAACCAAAAGGTCAGCTCACTTGACTCTATTAAGCACACTTCAGGAAGAAGTTGTTGTGTCTTAGGGTTTAGTCGATCAAATTAAAGCAAACTATCCCCTAGATCCAACCTTAGAATCTGCCTGTATGTATA
Organism: Tanacetum coccineum; assembly: GCA_026074375.1. Classification (NCBI taxonomy): domain Eukaryota; kingdom Viridiplantae; phylum Streptophyta; class Magnoliopsida; order Asterales; family Asteraceae; genus Tanacetum; species Tanacetum coccineum. The sequence goes on from BQNB010001156.1 coordinate 16,102, forward strand.
CTAAACTAATTCAGGAGTTGATTGCAAAAAATCAGTAAATCAGGCCCTAGGTATCAACAATTCGGCGAATCATTAGTGGGTTGTGACCCTAATGACTAGTCAAAGAGTTAGATTAACTCAGCCCGTCAAATCCTAAGAATTCACATATCTCAAATAATAAGGGCCTCTACATCAAACCTAGCTTCTAACAAACCTTATGTTGTCTCTACGGAGTAAAAAACATCTACTAGTGCAGCGGATCACAGCTTCAGGTCAATACAAAGAACGAATAAGATTTCTGCAAAACAAGTAGTACTCAGATGAATAAAGTAGAAGCCCATCCTAGGAAAGTTAAATCTAGTTTGAAATAAAGATCATGTTGTTGCACCTAAAGGAACTGCTCATTTAGCAGCATTCTAGGACTTAATGCTAATTTAAACTTAAATGTGTTATGTGTTAATGGTTGCTGCTTTATGATAATCAGATTGTGTGGTTCTTGATTATACCTACATAATGTGAATGTGTGCAAAATCTAATCTGCTAAGAAAACAACAAAGAGAAAAAGTTTGGCAAACCAACTGGAAAGATGTTTCATATTGGATATATTTGGAGACATACTGGTCGGACCTTCACTATCGTAGGAAATGCGTGCCCTTTGACTAGGATTACCACTACTACTAAAGCGCCTCTTAGGGAAACAGTTGTTATAGATAATGAAAAATCTAAACCTGCAGTAACATATTTAGATTCTATTGCTCGGATATCCTAGGAATTCTAAAACTATTGTTCCTCGTATAAAGCAAATCTTTAAGATTCTTCATTGTATTTGCTAACAAAAAGGAACCATAGTAATTTGGGGATCACATAATTTCGATGTTCCATCTTCCTTTCTTTAATGAATGCAGATCGTCTAAATTGTCCCATTAGGTTAGTTATGAGTACTCCGGTTGCTCAAAGCATATGATCGAGATCGCTTCAGTCACAATTTCTGTCAACACAAATATCTTGAGGTACAGTCAAAAATTCGGAAAATGATCAATGTGGCAAAGATTTTGGGTATGGTGATTATCAGATGGGAAATGTTCGATATCAAAGGTTATATGTGGAAGGACTTGGACCAAATTTATTCTCCGTTGGGCAGTTTTGTGATTCAGAAACCTTGCGGTTGCTTTTCGACAACCACACATACTAAATTCGTAATTTAAGAAGGTGTTGTTTTATTGTCTGGTTCTCGAGGCACAATCTGTATACTTGTCTATTGGAGACTGTACTGGCCGTCCCCCACCTTCTACAATATGTTCTTCTGTCAAAGGCCTCAAAGATTAAGTCCTGGCTATGGTACCGACGTTTGTCTCATCTAAACTTGGTGCAACTCACAACAATTTAGCTTAGACATGGTCTTGTTCGTGGTTTCTTCCTATTGCTAAATCTTGAAAAGGCCATCTAGGTTTCTGTCACTGTCAAGGGGTAGTCACAAGATATGTAACCCCACAATCCTAAATTTGAAAGACACCAATAAGAAAAAACTTATCTATTCACATGGATCTTAGTGGACCAATGCTGTCCCACAGTATTAATGGAAAGAATTACATCCTCGTCATCGTCGCTGATTACTCACGATTTCACACTGTGGTTAAAGTAATTAAGGTCAAAGATAAAGCTCCGATTTTCATAATCAAGTTTCTTAAGATGATCTAACTGCGGCTGAAAGTACATGTTCGACGCATCAGAACAGATAATGGAACTAAATTTGTTAATCAAACGTTGCGTGAATATTATGAGAAGGTTGGTATATCTCACAAAATATCTGTAGCTCTCTCTCCACAGAAAAATGGTGTCGTTGAAAGACGGAATTGTACGCTAATTGAAGCTGCTCGCACAATGTTGATTTATGTAAAAGCTCCGTTATTTCTATGGGCTAATGCTGTGGCTACGATGTTAACCCAAAAATTGTGCATCTTACGCCTTCGTCTCCGGGTAAACACAATATGATCTTATTACATGACAAACTTCCCGACTATCTTTCTACCCATGTATTTGTGCTCTCTGGCTATCCAACGAATGAATAGTGTGATTTTTGGCAAGTTACAATACAAAAGGCTGATTTTATTATATTTCTTGGTTATAGACACGAAGAAAGAATTTCGAATTTTCAACGCGTCACCAGCCGAATCATTGAGACAAATTCATGTAGATTTGATGAGCTGACTGCGATGGTTTGAACACAGCGAGGTTAAGTGATCTCGCGACTATCAACTGTTTGAAACTGACTCTTGGACCCAATTCCGATCAGGACTCTTGTAGCCAAATCTCACCCTATCAACTACGTTTTTGGTTAACCTTCCTTCCGAGATATCTCACACTACGGGATATTGTTCGTTCAATCGGGTACTTCGTTTGTTCGATGAATTAACTCAATCCGCCCTACATAAGTGTTGATCATTGCCCAGACGGCCAGTTCTGATATGTCCTTGAGATCCATTACTTTTCTAATATGTATCCCTGCTGCTCGCGTGTCGGTGCTGAACCAATTTTGAATGTTGTGGAGAGCGATTGGTATTGTTATCTTAAGTTGCATGTTAACGGTGAGCTCGTTTAGCAGACTTGTTGGTTTTTAGTACCCTTTATGTTTGAATTCTAGAAGCGATGTACCAACCAGCTCATAAGTTACGTTGGGCCCCTAAGAAAGATGCACCATTATCCTAAACAAGTAACTCCCTCTACCAAAACAGAACATCACCGATCAGATCCCTAAACATCCGTCATTTCCAACGATTGTTGACGAATGTCCAATCATATGATAATCTGAAGCTGCACTATAATCCCCCCCCCCCCAATTCACACCCCCCCCCCCCCCCCCCACCCAGATGCACATCCTAACCTGCGCTTACAATTGATCGTAACTTTTGAGCAACACTATTCCATAATTCCAGATAGAGTTCCCTTTGAAATCAAATCCTTCATATCGGAATTCATTTTCATACAAATGTGCCTCCCGATCATCACCGAATTTTTGACACAATACACAAATGGACCTAAGGAGCATCCACTTGAAAATAGAATCCGGGTGAGATGAACTCGATCTTTTGAGACAGAGTTAACTAGTTTCTAAAAGGCTGTTTTCTTTTATTGCAATAACTTGAGCAAGCTCTTTTCTGTATACGATGCTTTCATCACTGCAAGTTTGTGACACCCGAGAAAAAAGAAGGTAGAAAGTATTAAAGAAGTATAAAGAGGCTTTAACTCTAGCTTGAATGAGGATCATAAGCATAATGCCCAAGAAGATGTAGAACTCAATGGTTTGAATGTCTTAAAGTATGGCGAAGCTCGTACCTTGACCAGATATAAAGTTATGGTTATTATTTGAAGTGGATAGACAAAGTAAAATAGACGAACTAGGAAGGTATACTAAAGAACAAGCTCGGATTTAGTGGCCTAGTGGGTTACCGTCAGAGGAGCGGGAATTGATTTTGGAAGAGTCTTGGCTTCTTAGGTAGCAAGATTAGAGGCTATAAGGATTTTTCTTGCATTTGCTGCTCATATGAACATGGTCGTCTACCAAATGGATGTGAAGACTGCGTTTCTGAATGGTAATCTGCTGGAAGAAGTTTATGTTAGCCAGCTGGATGGGTTTGTGGATAAAGATAAACCAAATCACGTGTACAAGCTTAAGAAAGCTCTTTATGGGTTGAAACAAGCTCACGTTTTGAGTGGTAGAACACTGTTGTCTGAGATCCTGTATTCACCCAAGACTTCTCCAAAGGTTCAGTGGGATCCAACATTGTTCATACCTACAGAGGACGGCAAATGGAACTCTTATGGTACTAAATTTATGTTCGAGGATTTCATCTTTGCTGCTTAGACACCTGTACTTTGTGACCAATTTGCTAAAATCCATGTGGTTTAAAATTTTAGATGTCACTGATGGCAAAAATCTCATTTTTTAAGGACTTAAGATTTTCAAAGCTCCTTCAAGAGGCATCTTTATTAACCAGTCAAAATATGCCCTTGAATCCTTAAAGAAATACGGTTTTGACTCTTGTGACCCAGTGGATACTCCCATGGTAGAGATGCGGATCATGCTGGTTGTCAAGATACACGCCGTAGCACATCTGGTAGTATGCAATTTTTGGGAGATAGACTTATCAGTTGGTCAGCAAAAAGGAAGAAAAGTGATGTGATATTCAGTATGGAAGCTGAATATATTGCTTTGTCCGGCTGTTGTGCTCAAATCCTTTGGATGAGGATTTACTGCATTACGGGATATGGCCTTTGGTTTTTCAACAAAATTCAATGTACTATAGATAACAAAAAAAGCGTAATTACTTATGCATATCAAACAACGTTTAACATTCCAGATCAAAAGCATTTCAGACATCTGATTTCTACTTTATCAAGGAGGCTTGTTTGAGTATGGGGTGATCGAACTTTACGTTTTCATTACGGAGTAATATGGCGGACATTTCATAAAAGCTCACTGGCGAGAAAGAACAGATATATATTAGAATTTTGATAAACATGCTGGGAAATGAAGTTTTTATTGCTACGGAGAACTTGAAACATGGCGCAGATGAAGTTGATGAATAGTGGTGATACCTATTTCACATCTTGTTTATCAATATGTAATTTACATAAAACCATTAAAAACCAAAAAGATTTTTCATTTTTCAGAAAACTTTTTATTTAAAAATAAAATACAAAAATATAAATTCTATAAAAACAAAGAAAAATTTAAAAATGAAAAAATATAAATACGGGGTAATTAAGGCATGTCTTCCTGAAAATAAGATATAACAGTAATTTATCGGGTCTTAGAAATGTCATTAAAAAAAAACTGGTCACGTGCTGGCTGTCATATGAAGTCGATCAGAAGTTACAATAGTTTTCAAAAAACATGTCAAAATGGATTGCTATTATTTCAGAGATAGATACCCGGTTATCATTTTAAAAGGCAAGTATTCCGTCAAAAAGGAAACTTGACCTCTCAACGGGAATTTATTCTCAGCATGGTTACTTTATTTGACATCAAATGCAAAGGCATGTGATTCACTTTGCATCAAACCGTGCTGCCTAATTTCCATAAGTGTAAGATTGTTTTTATACGTGTGTCAGTGCACTTATGTGTCAAAATAAGAGAAATCTTATTTTTATTGATAAAAAGTTGTCTTCATAATGAATCAGTGTTTTCAGTAATCACAAAAAGATTTTCAAAGACAATTCGACCACCCAAACAATGACAACAGCTCTTTGAATAGAAAACGGGTCATCATTTGAGGGGGAGAATGTATCATCCAATAATCTTTTAAAACAGTCTTTCAAAATAAGTCATGGAATAACCAGATGTCATTTGTTTAAAATAGTTTTGGATAATGACAGATAATTATTTCAAGGGGAGTTAATTTATATTAACTACAAGAGCTTTAGATGTCATTTGTTTAAATCTTTATGGACTTATTTACAATTTGAGACTTAGTGAATTCAGGCCTTAAACTACATTCGATCAATATTGCCAACACTTCATAGTTTGTAAGATACTTAGAAATGCTTGGAAATACTTTCATAGTTTTAAAAGCCTTGAAGTTGATTCTCACGGAATAGATTTAAGCTTATTAATTCTTCAAACACGATATCACGTATATGTGCGTACAAGGTTTTGCTGATTCCGAGGTATCGAAACCAACAAGGGGGAAGGAATAGATGTATACTTGATAGTGTTCTTGGCCTTCTTTTGCGGTTAGCTTCTTTTGTCTTTTGAGGTTAGCTTCTTTTAATTTTAGGCATTTTTTGAATCTTTCGGGTGCACTATTTCAATCATATGGTGGAAGAGACATATCGTCTTTAGTCTGTATGCGCCATTTGAGTCCCCAGGGGGAAGTGTTCGGAGTATAATTATTTAAATCGTGAGAAGAGTTCTGTCTGATTCAATTAATGTTTTACCTGACCAGTCAATCTCTAAGCTTATTCTTAAAATAAGTAGAAATATTTGATAAAAGAGGTACACATAGATATGATGATTCCTTTAGATTGTTAGTATCCTGTAGGAAGGAATGTCTACTTCCGAGACTTAGTTGACTTTGGAGTTTTCATTTAAACTAATTAGAGGACTTAATTGTTTACATCCGGGACTTAGTTGACTTTGGTGTTACAATTCATATCATCACTATCTAGAGGAGTGAAATGTGCTCATCCGGGACTCAATTGTTCTTGGTGTTGCGGTATCATATTCTTGAAAGGTTTAACTGTGTACTTCGGATATCTGGGCTTTATGCATCAAGACTGCTTGATGCGGCTTGCAAGAAAGATATGTTGAATCTATCAAGAAAGCGATTGCATCGGTTTAGGGGGAAGCTAAGACAACTTCTAAACACCGACATCACAACCACACAAGCTCAGTTAACATATGTATATGAACTGTTTCATTACTCGAAGTTATTGAAGCAAAGGACTTTTTAATACTTGGACAAAAAGTTAAAGCAATGCCGAAGAGTGCTTGGACAGAGAAAGATCAAATTGACAAACTTCTTGAAATAAAGAAGGTTAATAAGGAGCTTAGAAAAGTTCGTTGGTGGGAGATTATATGAAGGTGACCTAACGTTGTACAAAGACCATATCGCATATTATCATCATGATGTTCCCCTCAACACTAGGTCAAACTCGTAAATAATCATAAATTTGTAAAAATAAATTTGTATATATGTATTGTAGACTTAACGGTGATAATAAGAAGTGCTCGAGTACAACATTTTCAAGAATTTCGTAGTAAATTCAAAAAATTTCAAATCCTTGTACTCAGCACTGTCTTATATACCCTCAATAATTGAGGGGGAGCATTAAAATGTTCCTAATAGTGATTTTGTAACATTTTGTCCCCGATAGTCTAATCAAGTGTATCCTAAATATACGGGATTAACATTTTGGATAAGGGGAACAATATGTGTTTAAAAAGATTCTAATTTGTTATTGAAAGATGTGATCAATTAAAATGGACTTAATGCACTCCACAACCTAGCATGTACTCCGTATTTACGATGCACATGTTTAAGGGTGGGAGGGCTTTTTGTGATAATGGAAAAAACTCTCAAAGTGGTTAACCTTTTGATATTTATTATCAAACACTTTGATTGATAAACTTTTCAATGATTTTGGTTTGATCAATGATGTGTATATACATAAAAAGACGACCCATGTACTTTAATTTATGGAGATATAAGGTGGTTAGGCATAGGTATTCAAATCCCATGATCCAACCAGAATCAGAGGGATCTACCCATGGATATCCACTAGTTAGTGTAGAAGTCCTTAGGTATGATATAAAAGGAGTAAAGTGAGATTAAGGGAAGAATGCAGACTGAGATGGAGCTAACACTGGAAACAAACCAACAAGGTAAGTTAGTATATGAAGAGATCGGTAAGCAGTGAAGGGTTGAAGAATGAAAAAGAAATGTAAAGATAAAGGGTGAAAAGAAAGAAGCCCTTCATACACTTAGGCAGAAACCGGGTCAATACATAAACTGTCGAAAACACTAAGATGTTGTCTGACATTGAAGACAGTCATGGACCCAGTGACGCTATGCACAACCCTTCCCAGCCACTCAAAGTCGGAAAGACTTTGTTTCAAAACTCACTGAGATTCACACATTTCTATCAACTCTCTCACTCCGAGTTAGTTGATATTGAAAAGGTGGCACTAAGCTCCAGCCTTCGATCACTAAAATTAAAGTGCACTATTGAGTCTTTTAGTGCCAAAAAAGATATAAGCCATAAATTCATTAAGACACTTATGTCAAATAAATCTGTTAAGTCGACATTGTGAATAATAAGATATAAAATCATAATGCAGAGATCCTTCTATAATCCTTGTGATATTGCAGAATATCTGAGTGATATCATTACAATGAAGGAGGAAAATCCCTGCTTGAGCCAACATCAAAACAAGTAATGGTAGGTGATACTTGTGCGATTCTTACGAAATCAAAATTGTAACAATGGAAAGAAACGATTGGTTGCGATTTTATATTAGAATCAAACTTGTTCTGGTTATGAATTGACGATTGAATGATAAATTTTTGAAATGATATACCTTTCGAGTGTCACAAAACACTTTAGATAGTGACACGTCGAGTGATTTTACAAATCAATTTTTCTATTCAATACAGTGAGATAGGAACTCACTGGTTCCTCGTATGTGTTTTCTGTTTGAGACGTTCCGGTTATGAGGACGGCTAGTACACTGCGAAACCTTGTCAAGAAGATTCTTATAGTATTCTATCGGTTCACAGGCAAGTCAAGTATTTTTACTAATCATTGGGGAACCGCGGTTATTGCAAAACCATAATTCGATGATGTGACAAAGACACTTCTCGTCATATTTGTTTGATATTACTAACCTAAACCTGCGGGTATCCCAGATGGTGGCAGCTGCTAGACGTAGACGTGTCAAGATTCATAACCGCCGCTCATAATACCCGCACCGACAACATAAAGACCTCATGAAAGCTCAATAACATGTTTCAAGTCGCTTCATTACTCTGATACCCGCTACGTCTCTTCTTGAGTGACGAGTGTTAAAGTTGCCAAGAATTTCAAGAAAGATGCAATTTTAAAGCTTTTCAAGTCAACATAATTCAAGAAAGGTATGAGCATGTGGTCAGAAGTATAGTTCACAAGATGGCAAAGTTACAAGATGGCAAAATGAGATTATGCTTTGGTTGATGATCTCAAAGTGCTCAAGATCACACTATCACAAACAAGTTAAGATAAAGGAACAAGCTCGAGCCTAAAGTCAAAGATTACTACAACAATTCACAAGTTATAGATTGAAGTTAAAGACTACGAGTTGAGGACTAAAGATAAAGCATAGTATGCTAGACTTCTATTCTTTGTTAAATTGGAGTTGTGACCTCCCTTAGGGGGAGATATGTTAGGTCAAGAAAAAGTCTCGGTGAAGTTTTACAATCCCCTAGGCAGTGTACCTAATCGTTGCAGTGTAGTATAGGCAAGACTCGGGGGTTGTTATCGTTCTCTAGGGGAATAGGTTGGGAAGGCTTGATCACGGTCTAACAGAATTCTAGAGGTTGAGAGAAGATTATTTTTGTGTTTTTATATTTAATAGAAAGCAGGTAAATCTATGGTTTGAGAGGTTGGTTTGTTTAACTAATTACTAAACTAATTAATATCTAATCTACTGGTGATAACTTTTATGATAAGTAAATGTATTTACCTAATCATGCACTACTCCTCAGATTGCTTCTCCTAGATCCGTTGCTTTGTCACACTTGTGATGATCTGTGTAAGTATTTCCTAGGTCATGAACGGATTACACGAACCCGCCGTCTATTTAATATTCCGTTAAGGCAACGCACAAGTAAGGTAGTATGAAGACTATTACAAGGCCCCTAAGAGTATATTAAATGCATGTGAAATAACTTAAGAGGGATCAACCATATAGTGGGTAAGGTAGTATGAAGACTGTTACCGATGGTATCCTTTCTACACTACTCGCGTTTCCCTAGACATATCAACAGCGATACAGACAAAGGCTGGTTTTCTAAAGCCTAACGCGCACATTCATCAACAAGAAGCAACATCAAAAGGATCTACAACCTAAGTTTCATGCAATCATAGATAAATACAAAGGAGGGTTTAGCCTCGCATGTTATAAATAAAGCAAGAAGATAAATTAATCAAACAACACATAGACATATTGAATGATTAAAGATAAATAACTTTACTTGATTAAAACATGGATTCAAGGTAGTGCAATAGGGTTTTGAGGCCCTAAAAACGACCTATAAAGCTCCTAAAACAACTAGGGTTCGTCTCCCTAGGGTTATATAAAATTATCCCAAAGTTACACACTAAAACCCTAAAAACGGATTTATATTTATAGAGTTGTCGACGCGACGGCGTCGCTTTGTGCTCCTGACGCCGTCGCCACGTAGACGATTCTAGATCCTCTTTAAGTCGGCCACGTCCTGACGCCGTCGCCATAATCCTGACGTCGTCACTAGATTGATCACGACGGCGTCGCTTTAGGCTTGCGACGCCGTCTCCAGCCACTGTTTGCAAAAGTCATCATGAGATTTGGTGTAGGTCCGTAATCTTGTTTGTTTCTTCTCCAAATGAGCCCAAGTCACTTGTATTTCCTCCAAAACCCATCCAACTGCTAAAAACCTAAAAAGCACATAATCTAGGCATATTTGCATGATTTAGGGGGTTAAATGACCCGAATAGTGTATAAAATGACACCTCATCAGCAATCGACATGGCTTGTGAACTGGTCTAGCAAGCAGTTCAGGGTAGACCTGCAAGAGTTGGTGAAAGCAATAAAAGGAAGTGGGAAGATCACCAAAGGAACACCAACAACAATAACCACAACAACAACAACAACCACAACCGCAATGTCAACACTCATCACCAAAGGCAAGAAGCTGCTAGAGTTTATATGGCTACCCCAACTGATAGGAGAAACTATGCTGGAAATGCACCATATTGCAACAAGTGTCGGCTGCACCATTACGGCCAGTGCCCTCCCAAATATGGTAAATGTCATAGGATTGGGCATCCAGAGAAAGACTGCCGAGTCAGGATTCCAGGTGTAGGTGTAAATTCCCTACAGGATGTGACTTGTTATGGCTGTGGTGAGAAAGGGCATCTCAGAAACAAGTGTCCAAATGGGAAGGAATCAACATAATGAGGGAGCTCGCGCGAGAGCTTATGTTATGGGGACTGAGAATCCACAGCAGAATCCGAAAGTGGTAACGGGTACGTTCTTAGTAAATGATCACTATGCAAGTATTTTATTTGATTCGGGTGCTGAGAAAAGTTTTGTATCTACTGAGTTTACTCATTTTATTGATATTGCCCCGGCCACTTTAGACACTAGTTATGAAGTAGAATTAGCCGATGGGAAAGTTGTTAGCGCCAACACCATTTTACGTGGTTGTACCTTAGCCTTATTTAACCATGTGTTCAAGATAGACCTGTTACCAACCCGATTAGGTAGTTTTGATGTCATAGTTGGAATGGATTGGTTGTCATACCATCGTGCTGTCATAGTTTGTTACGAGAAATAGTTCGTATTCCACTACCGAATAGGGAAATATTAGAAATTCAAGGTGAAAAACCGGGAAAAGATCTGAAACTCCTTTCATGTATTAAGGCTGATGAGAAGAAGCCTAAAGACATTCGTATTGTCCGTGACTTCCCTGAAGTATTCCCAGATGACTTGTCAGGTTTACCTCCTGTACGTGAGATAGAATTTCGCATCGACCTGATTCCAGGCGCGTTGCCAGTTGTAAAGTCACCATACAGATTATCACCTTTAGAAATGTTAGAATTGTCGAATCAGCTTAAAGAGCTTCAAGAGAAAGGCTTTATTCGGCAAAGTCATTCACCATGGGGAACACCTGTGTTATTTGTTAAGAAGAAAGACGATGCTTTAAGAATGTATATTGACTACAGAGAATTGAATAAGCTGACTATAAAGAACCGTTACCCACTCCCTAGAATTGATGACCTGTTTGACCAGTTACAGGGTGCGTGTTGTTTCTCTAAGATTGATCTTCGTTCAGGATATCATCAGTTGAGGGTTCGGGAAGAAGACATAACAAAAACCGCCTTTAGGACCCGATATGGGAACTTTGAATTCACGGTCATGCCATTTGGGCTGACGAACGCGCCAGCAATATTTATGGACTTGATGAACCACGTCTGCAAACCATACTTGGACAAATTCGTAATTATGTTCATCGACGACATCCTTATCTACTCAAAGTCAGAAGAAGAGCATGAAATTCACCTGCAGACGATTTTAGACTTGCTCAAGAAGGAGAAGTTGTACGCCAAATTTTCAAAGTGTGAATTTTGGTTACAAGAAGTCCAGTTCCTAGGACACGTAGTCAACCGGGATGGTATCCTTATGGATCCTAGCAAAGTTGAGTCGGTCAAGAACTGGAAGACTCCTGAGTCGCCCACTGAGATCCGTTCATTTTTAGGATTGGCAGGTTATTACCGGAGGTTCATTGAGAATTTCTCCAAGATCGCCAATCCCCTCACCTTGTTGACTCAGAAGAATAAGGCATATGTGTGTGGCGATAAACAAGAGGAAGCCTTCCGTATTTTGAAGGAGAAGCTATGTAATGCTCCTGTGTTAGCACTTCCCGATGGACCAAACGACTTTGTGGTCTATTGTGACGCGTCGAACCAAGGATTCAGGTGCGTGCTGATGCAGCGAGGCAAGGTGACTGCACATGCGTCGAGGCAGTTGAAGATACATGAGAAGAACTATACTACCCATGACTTAGAGTTGGGAGCGGTCGTGTTTGCACTTAAAATCTGAAGACATTATCTTTATGGGATGAAAAGTGTTATCCACACTGACCACAAGAGTCTCCAGTACATATTTGATCAGAAGGAGTTGAATATGCGTCAAAGGCGGTGGATTGAACTACTCAGCGACTATGAATGTGAAATCAAATACCACCCGGGTAAGGCAAATGTAGTGGCGGATGCCTTGAGTAGAAAGGAAAGAATCAAGCCGAGTCGAGTGCGTGCTATGAGTATTACTATCCATTCTGGACTTAAGACAAAGATCTTGGAAGCACAAGGCAAAGCTTCCAAGGATCTTAAGCCCCCAGCTGAATGGCTAAGAGGATTAGAAACACACTTTGAACGACGAGATGATGGTGGAATTTACTTCTTCGATCGCATATGGATTCCATCAGTTGGTGGTGTAAGGAAATTGATCATGGATGAATCTCACACTTCTAGATATTCTAACATCCAAGTGCGGATAAGATGTACTATGATTTGAGGGACTTGTATTGGTGGCCTGGTATGAAGAGAGACATTGCTGAGTACGTTAGCAGGTGTCTTACGTGCTTTAAGATTAAAGCCGAACATCAGAAACCCTTAGGATTACTTCAGCAGCCGGAAATTCCAGAATGGAAATGGAAGAAGATAACAATGGACTTAGTCACAAAGTTGCCTAAAAGCAGCAATGGGTATGATGCGATTTGGGTCATTGTTGATAGATTGACCAAGTCGGCTCACTTCTTACCTATCCATAAAGACTACAAAATGGAGAAGCTGGCAAGGATTTATATCAACGAGATTGTAGTGAGACATGGTGTGCCGGTGTCAATCATTTCAGACTGTGATGGTTGATTCGCGTGACACTTATGGCAAGCTCTTCAGAAGGCGTTGGGTACAAGACTAGACATGAGTACGGCTTACCACCCTCAAACTGATGGTCAGAGTGAGCGTACTATTCAGACACTAGAGGACATGCTACGGGCTTGTGTTATGGATTTTAGAGGTAGTTGGGATACTCACCTCCCGTTGGTTGAGTTTTCTTATAATAACCGTTACCACAAGAGCATTAAGTGCGCACCTTTCGAGGCTTTGTACGGGTGGAAATGTAGATCTCCCGTGATATGGGCTGAAGTTAGAGAAAGTCAACTTATTAGGTCGGAAATCGTGCAAGAAACTACAGAAAAGATTATTCAGATTAAGGAAAGGTTGAAGACGGCTAGAAGTCGCCAGAAAAGCTATGCTGACAAGAGGCGTAAACCTCTTAAATTTAAAGTCGGGGACTGAATGTTACTTAAGGTATCTCCATGGAAATGTGTGGTATGATTTGGTAAGAAAGGAAAGCTAGCACCACGGTATGTGGGACCATTTGAAATAGTGGAGTGTGTTGGACCCGTAGCTTATCGGCTGAAGTTACCCCAGGAGCTGAGATGTATCCACGACACGTTTCATGTGTCGAACCTCAAGAAGTGCTTGGCTGAGTCAGATATTCAAGTGCCTTTGGAAGAGATAGAGATTGATGAAAATCTACGTTTTGTCGAAGAACCCATAGAGATCGTGGCTCGGGATGTGAAATAGCTGAAGCGAAGAAGAATTCCTTTAGTTAAAGTTCGTTGGAACTCTCGGCAAGGAGCTGAGTATACTTGGGAGTGAAAAGATCAGTTCAAGACTAAGTACCCACATCTTTTCACCTCCACCTCGTCTGCAGTTGCCAGTTGAACTCTGGGGACCAGAGTTCCCTTAGGGGGATTGACTGTGAGAATTCATAAATTCAGGTAAATAATTAAATATTATTTTATTCCTATTTTACCATTAAGTAAAATTTTTACTTTTACTTTTACCCGATTCGACAAGTTTCGTGATCCTATATAAGTTTAAGTCGTATTTTAGACCTCCTTCCGTCTACGTGCCTATCATAGTTAAATATTTCCATTTTTCACCCCTAAGTTTTATAAACTTTATTTTTACCATTTCTAGTTTTTACTTCGCGCCTTGCCGAAACCGTGTCAAAACTAATATTTTTACACTTTTAACATTTAAATGAATGTTCAAGCCCAACTTAAAATTTGTATAAATTGTAAAAAAAATAATATAAAACCATGGGCTAAGCCCATGGTGGTCGGCCACCATAACCAAACAAACACTCCTTAATTTTTTTTACAAAAGATATTATACACTTAAGGCCTTATAAATAGAACCTTCAACCCACCATACTTCTTTTCTTAAAACCCAGTAAGAAAAAAAAATACTGTCTCTCCCTTTTCTTGCTCCTGTGTCGACGAACCAACCTCAAACCACAACAACCATCACCAAAAATTCAATTAAACACTACCTATTATTTCTACATCAATACTATACTAATCCCCACAATTATTTTCAAGGTTTAATCAACATGCAAGACTTTTCTTAAGATTTTGATTTTTGAAGATTTCTTTGATTTTTGGTTTAATCAAGGTAAGAGGGTTTTGTGTTGATAATTTTACTTTGGTCCTACGCCATTGTGAGTATTTTCCTTGCATTCATGATCTTTAATTTGAATATTCATTGCATGTGTTTAATTTTATATTGGGAATTCATGGATCATTGTGCACGTGGTATTTTGAGGTATATTGTTGGTTTGAGATGATTAGTGATGAGGTTAGACTAGTTTAAGAGTGTTGGCGATGTTAGTGATACGAAAAATTATAGTTTTGTAGGGGTTTAAAGTTACAAGTATAGGGCAGAAAATTAGCGAGTCGAGTTAGGGTGAGTCAAAATTTTTAAAATTGAAATTGGCCTAAGAATTATGATAGAGGACGTCCATATGAACGTTTCGATATATGGCAGGACTTCTAACTCTCAAAAACGAAGATTTGGCAGCCATTAGAAGTTAGGAAAATGGTAAAATTTCCAATCAACACTTGGTTAAAAAGTTGGTTTTCTGCAAAAACTTGCAGTGGCATTTTCGTCATTTTCTGTTGAGTTTTGGGTCTCGAGTAAAACTAAAAAGTTGTTTAAAATGCCGTTTTACCTTTCCGCGAGAATATCTAAGTCTAAAAATGCATATTAACGGGTCAAAAAGCTTAGAAATAGATACTACATTATTTTAAGAAAAATATGGTTTGCGCATAATTTTGTAAGAGTATTTTCATCATGTTGGGTCGAGTTTTGGGTCTCGGGTATAACTGAAAAGTTGTCCGAAATGTCGTATTATATCAAATGCTAGTATACCCCATAATTAATAACGCATTTTGACGGGTCGTTTTTGATAAGTCAAACTTAAGAAAAACATATATTTAAAAAAAAGTCAAAGTAGGTAACAATTTAAGAAGGATAATCAGATAAGGTTGAGATTGTTTAGACTTGTAAAATTATAGCGATGGCAAACTTGTAACTAATAAGTCATATGGAAACCTTTCGGATAAATGGCAGGATATGAATATGGATTAAGGAACAAAACTTAAGATGTAGTGATAAGTGATTCGAGACATGCACATGGATTCTATGGTATAAAATTTTACATATGTAGAAAATATATACTTATATGTATTTATGCAAATTATACATTTTCTCTATAATTTATATACTTCTAATAGCGCACCCTTAATAAAGGTCGTGATTGAGACGTCGGCGTCATCGTTGCTTGTGTTGGTTCCCTTATCTTGTACTTTTGCATTCGGTGAGTTCATAGCCCCTTATTCATTTCTTACTTGTTTTATAAAACTCCAGGGGAGATTACATGCTATGTTTTTACGTGTGGACAAAAGTATTTAAAAATCGTATGTTATGCCTGAAATTAATGCCTGATATTATTGCCTAAGTGTCGCTACTGCCATTTAAGTCTCCTCCGAATCATGAACCATTAATTGCAAATGTAGCAAGTGTGAGTGTTATGGATAGATCTATTAGGACTGACAATCCCCGTCCAGATAATTTAAACCATGTGCCATGTCAAACGGACGCATTTAACATTTGTAGTATTTTCTAGGTTGTCAGGCAGGACATCCTACCATGTGGGGCATCACCATTGCATTGATTGCAATACCTGTTAAGCTCGGGGTCATGAGCTTAGTGCAATAATAGTTGTTTCGACATATGAACATGTTTCATTGTCGCCTTATTACTTAAATCTTGTGGTCCATAAATGCTTACTTATTTCTAAACCTATGAATTCACTCAACAATTTTGTTGACTTTTTAGCATGTTTTAATCTCAGGTCTTAAGATATAAAGCATGGATGGGAGCCGCGTTGGATATCAATTGGAAGGATTCTGTCGTCATTTTCATTCGATGCAAACTTGACAAATGTTAACTTTATCAAAACTCATGTTAAGTTTTAAACTTATGAATATTTGGTACGTTTATGTCATTTTTAAAACTTCTGGGACCATGTTTTAAACTCTGATATTTTATGAGCATCGAATGTGAATTTTAAATTATAACGTCTCTTTAAGGTCGTTTCCTATTACTTGTATTTTGTGCCATGACGTCGCACCTCAATTGTTACGGTCCCGCTGCCGCCTAATTGTAGGGGTGTGACAACCAACACCTTGAGGATTTTCTTAAACTAGTGGACTCACTTGACCTTAATGGTGAAAATATGGAAAGAACGCGCCTGCGTTTATTTCAATTTTCCCTTCGCGATCAAGCTAGCAATTGGCTTGAACGTCTTCCTGCAGGATCCATCTCCACATGGGAGGATCTTACTACTCGTTTCCTTGCTTAATTTTTTCCACCGGGAAGGACTGCAAAACTCCGTAACGACATCCTTATGTTCCAACAACATCAAGGAGAGTCTCTTTCTAAAGCATGGACTCATTTTAAGGACTTACTCCGAAAAGTCCCTCACCATGGAATCGATCTTTGGCTCCAAATCTAAATATTTTACGATCGCATCGATCTAACCCTGAAAAGAACCGTGGACTACGCTGCTGGAGGCCGACTAAGGAAAATAAGTGCAGAAAAAGACTGGGCCACCATCAAGGAGTTAGCACGATATGAGGATGAAGGGTGGAACGACCCCGTCATCCTAGAAAAAGAGAGCCTCAACTACGAAAACCCCAACCTTTAACAATTATTAGGGATCATGGAGTATAAAGTCGGAACACTTATGGAGGAGGCAATCACGCCAATGGGAAGGAGTGAAGACATTTGCGGGATGACGAGCGACATGATGCGTCAACTGCCACCGGAACCATCCCGTCAGGGGGCTTTGGAAGATCTCGTGATGAATTTCATACACGATCAAGAAGAGAAAGTTAAGCAACTCGAAGAGTACATGTGTGTTATTGGAAGTGATTTCATGCAACTCTCTTCGAAAGTTATAGAGAGATTAAAGGAAGAGATAAGAATTAAAGAGAATGGAGTCAAAAAGATTAAGAAGATCACGAGGTACCCCGACACTGAGGATATCGAGCCCTTTAATGATTATGAATTATCAGAAGCTCTCACAGAAAAGGCATCTTTCCATACGCCTAAATTTGTCTCACCAAAGTCACTTTGTATCAAATACGTCCGCACAATCCTCCCCAGTCCACCTCTTTAAAGGAAAAGTACCTTTGCTTTAAGCCTGGTACAAACAATAACCAAAACGTCAAGTCCCGATATAATGCGAAAAAATTGAGCCCACAAAGTTCCCCATAAGTTCTCCCATCATTTGAGGAAAACACACCACCCGTCACTTACCCGGATGAAGTAGAAGAGACTATAGGACTTCCGATTAAGGTAGAACCTTTAGACGAAACACCACTAGAGGATTTAGGCTTGAATACTTGTAATCAAGGCTGTCAAGATCGCGATCCCATCTGGGATCATTTTTGTCTTTGCAAGATCGAGATCGTAAGATCAGATCGAGATCATAAGATCCTACCAATTTGTCACGTTTTATAAACAAACGATAAATGAGTCAAACTGTTTTCATTTCTACACAACATCAAAGATAAATTCATATAATATCCTCTTAAATATGTCAAAGATCAAATTTGAAATACAAAAGTAAAAGTAAAACACAATTTTCCAGATTATTTTGATTTCGGCTTTTATTTCATAAGCATCAATTTTCCTGTTTATTTTGAGACTTGTGGGCTTATATAAGTTTATTACGATATGAAAAACTAATATAAACCATTAAGTCTCAAAATAAGCTAGAAAATTAGGGCTTATGAAATATAAGCCGAAATCAAATAAGCTCATAAACCCACATATAAGCAGAAACAAACACCCCTAGGTATAAACTATAATCAGGTCTAAAAAATGAAACGTCAATGGTTGACTTATTAGTCATTAGTAAAGCTCATTTGTTTTTGGGCCTAAGCAAGTGAGATGGACTCAAAAGATAGAAAAATAATGAAAAAATAAAAATAGGTGAACTCGGATCGCATGACGATCTTACGAGTTTATGTGCGATCCCACGATCTTACATACGATCCCACTCCAGATGCGATCATATGCCGATCTTACACGATCTTAGCTAGTAAACACGTAAGATCATACGATCTTAGCTAGTAAACACGTAAGATCATACGATCTTACGAGTTTACTCGCGATCTTGACAGCCTTGCTTGTAATCATGACACTCCTCTTAGTTCTAGGGAAATTCCTAGTTTGTATGGACCGAAGCCTCAACCACAACCCTTTCCTAGATTCCCATCCTTAGTAGATCTAGGAGAAGAAAGAGACCCCGAACAACCCATCAAACCACCTAGTCTGGATAGTTTTAGGATGAAGGAAGTAGACCATTTGACCATTCATACACCGCCTTCACCTTATGTGGCATCTTCCCACCCTAAGGATATGTATTGCTATTATCGCCCATGCATCGATGATCCTAAGAAACATTATGGATTTAAACTAGGTTTATTAGGATATAGTGAATCCCTAGGTGTTAATTTTTCGAACATAGAGATGATAGAAAATGAGTGGGAATTAGAATCTAAGGAAGTTTCTTTTCTAGGAAGAGGATTAATTCACCCGTTAGGCCAAAAGAAGTGGAGAATGTTAGGATAAAAGAAACACACCATTTGGAGCATATTATTCAACAACCAATTTTTCAGCATGTGACCCCTTCTTACAACAATGGTGTGTACCGTTACTATCACCCGCACTTGAACTCAAGTGTAGGGGAACCCTCCCCTTTATCTGTTAAATAAGGGTAGAGTCAGGCTCGTGACTCGAACAAAAACAAGCGCTTCTTGAGAGGCAACCCAAGCACATCTCATCAACCCAATATTTATTTTCTCGCATTTAGGAGTGTCTTGTGTTTTAATTCTTTATCATTTATTCTTTTATGTTTGAATCATTTTTTTGTAATCATGCTTTGCTTTGTTTTTAACTTCATCTTATTGACAATCAAATGTATTTTGCATAAAATAAGTGTAGGGGGTATATCCGGTTTATAAGAACCAGATTTAAACATTTAAAATAAATTGTTTAGATTAATTCGCGTCAGTTTCGAGTCATATGATTGTAATGATTAATTCCAGGTTTTTATGTAGTGTTTTCTACAGATATAACTAATAAAATTACGTGCAGGAAATTTCTCATTAAAAACGAAGAGGAAATCTTCATATTGCGTGGAGACGGCGTCAGGATTAAACCTGACGGGGTCGCGTCTCCAGCAATGTGAAGATTCGAGATTTTTCAAGTATTTTTGAAAAATAAAATGTGCAATATTTAAAATTTGTAATTTTGTTGTAAACCTGCAGAAACCTATAATTATATCATCGCTTTCATCCTATCTTTACTGCTTTCATAGAGTCAAAACCCTAAACTCTCGTTGTATATATCATATCCCGCCAATTTTACGCTTGGTGTAGTTGTCTTTGTCTTTGATTTACAGGTTATATTTGACGAGAAGAAGCTTGGAAGTTCTTAGGAAGTTTCATTGGACGACTCTTGGAGGACGATCTAACCAGTTATCGCATGTTTCTTCTCCATTATTGAGCAAACCAAAAGAGTACTAGTTTCTTTTACTTGTTTTATTTTCCCTTTATTCGTTTTTACGGGTACTTATATAAAACATTAAGGACAATGTTCAACTTAAGTGTAGGGGAAAATAAGCCTTAGAAACTATTTTTTTAATTGCCATTTGTTTGTTCCTTAAAATGATGGGTAATATATCGAAACATAGCATAAAAAGGTAATTTTGACCAAAATTTAAATTTTTTTACGACATATACCGACGAAAACCGAGTATTAATAGCGTCTCATGGATAGGAATGTGTATGACTAGCACAAAAAACCCTCAAAATTCCACCTCAAAAATATGAGGTTCGCCTTTAGATCTTTAGGAATTCGGGTATACATTATTGATACCCAAGATAGTTTATACCTTTAACTTTCTCGAGTTAAGGTTCGAATGCAGTCATATGTGTCTATTCCGTCATTACGGATGTGTACATATGGTCTTTGTCTCCTTTTTTGAAGCATTGGTATCGGTATTAAATTATATGAGTATACCGGTAGTATATTAAATTCTAAAACTTGTTTTTGTGATGCATCCTGAGACCGCACAGTAAGTATTAGGATTTGCTAGATAAGAGGCATTAGGATTAACCCATGTTTTTAACCTGTAATTGTTATGATGGTCACACCGATCATATAACTATCCCACACCCTTGCCATGCACTCATTTTTAGTGCAGGATATCCCTAGTACAACCCTCCGAGCCTATCCTTTTCATGGTTCTCGTAATTTTTTGGTTAAGCCGGACTATTAATGAAGAGCATTGTTAACCTTTAAACCAATCGTTACACCCAAATCGCCTTAGCCTACCTTGTATGTACTCACTTTTAGTAAATTATTGTTTTAACCCAAGCTAATTATTGAGTATTGGTATGTGCTTAATTACATATACCTTTTACCTTTAAAAACGAGCTAAAATAACCAAAAACGGACTTAAAATGCCAAATTTGGGGAAGGACAGTAATTTATTACTCTTATAGGCTCAATAAGCTCCATGTTATTTTGATCCAACTCAATTCGGGTCATTAGTTAGATTTTAAATATCGAGTATGTAAAAGTTCAAGTGTAGGGGTGTATCTATAAACCCCCATGATGTATTATATGTTTAAGCGATGACAGGGCAAAAGTGTACGAAAAAATGTATATAAAAAAAGAGTAAAAAAATGTACGGGCTGCCATTTGCTTATGTCTATGTTTATATTAGAGTCGAGAAAAGAAAAAAAAAAAGAGATTGATGTAGAGTTGTGTAGAGTTTGTATATTTTATCCGAGTCTTTAGCTTAACAACCAAAACCAATACTGATATTACTTATAAATAATTAGCTAACCCTTCCACTCCAAATTCACCTAAAAGTCACTCCCCAAATGTATCCCATCCATTTCCGTTTCTGTTAATGTTATCTTACACCTACACCCCACAACCCTTTAAAAGACATCTTTGATAGTAATGAATAATGCTTGCGCCTAGCGGTAGAGGTTTGATCCTTTACCAAGCCTATGGTAATTTATATGCTATGACAGGTAATGAGTGTTGATTTTCCGTTTCCCTATTATGTTTATAATTTATTATTTACAATCAAGAGAAAGAAGAGAAATCCCAAACACTTATGTGAGGTGCTAGTATATACTTTACGTGCTTTTAATTACAAGGTCTAGAAGGTTGTGTTGTAAAATACTTTTAAAGAGTAGGTTAAATGACCCTAATATTGCTATTGTCTAGGTAGAAAAGCCCATTTGCTTGGAGGTCAAGCAATCTCAAGTGTAGGGGTATTTGATGAATGGTGTCATTTTATATACTATTTCGGGGTCATTTAACCCCATAAATCATGCAAATATGCCCAGATTATATGCTTAATCGTTTGTTTTTAGGTTTTTAGCACTTGGATGGAATTTTGGAGGAAATACAAGTGATTGGCTCATTTGGAGAAGAAACGAGACATTTTAAGGACCTACACCATATCTCTTGAAGATTTACTGCCATACAGTGCCGTGGAGACGGGTCAGGAATTTGCGACGGCGTCTAGGACGTGGCCGACTTAAAGTGGTTCTAGAATCATCTATGTGGCGACTAGTCGTCAGGAGTTCAAAGCGCCGCTCGTCGCAGCGATTTTCATATATATATTAAATCAAAATTAGGATTTTAAGTGTGTAACTTTGTATAATTTTAGGGAGACGAACCCTAGTCGTTTCAACAGCTTTTAAGGTCGTTTTTAGGGCCTCAAAACCCTATTGTAACTACCTTTAATCCATGTTTTAATCAAGTAAGATTATTTATCATTAATCATTCAATATGTCTATGTGTTGTGTGATTGATTTATATTCTTGCTTTATCTTTAACATGCTAGGCTAAACCATCCTTTGTATTTACTTATGATTGCATGAAACTTAGGTTGTAGATCCTTTTGATGTTGCTTCTTGTTGATGAATATGCGTGTTAGGCTCTAGAAAACTCGCCATAAGATATTAAATTGGCATAGACGTCTAGAGAAATGCGAGTAGTGTAGAAAGGATACCATCGGTAACAGTCTTCATACTACCTTAACCCTAATATGGTTGATCCCTCTTAAGTTATTTCACATGTATTTAATATACTCTTAGGGGCCTTGTAATAGTCTTCATACTACCTTACTTGTGCGTTGCCCTAACAGAATATTAAATAGACGGCGGGTTCGTGTAATCCGTTCATGACCTAGGAAATACTTACATAGATCATCACAAGTGTGACAAGGCAACAGATCTAGGAGAAGCAATCTGAGGAGTAGTGCATGATTAGGTAAATACATCTTTTTATCATAAAGTTATCACTAATAGCAAAGATTATAATTAGTTTAATTATTAGTTAATCAAACCAATCTCTCAAACCATGATATTTACCTGTTTTCTTATAAATATAAAAACACAAAAAGAATCTTCCCTCAACCCCGTAGAATTCTGTTAGACCGTTTGTTTGCCTTCCCAACCTATTCCCCTAGAGAACGATAACAACCTCCGAGTCTTGCCTATACTACACTACAACGACTAGGTACACTGCCTAGGGAGTTGTAAAACTTCTTGTAAAAGTTTTAACAACACCCACATCAAGTTTTTGGCATCGCTGGGTGGGTAATAGTTAGGTTTCTATCATTGTTTAACTTAGTTCTACTTGCTTGATTCCTATCAATTAAGCCAATTGTTGTGCCTATTAATACTAGAGAACCCAAGAGAAATGTAAGCCAATTTGTTGCAACACCACTTAAGAAAACTGTTGCTGCATAATCCACTAATCAGAAACCTAGAAGCAAAATTAGGAAGCAATATGAGCATGTTAGTAAGACATGTAGATGGTGGTACTATAAGATCACACCACCAGCATATAAATGGAAACCTACGACTAGTACAATTAATGTTACACCAAATGTTAGTATGCCTTTAGGAAATAAATCTAGAACTACTAATATTTTGGAATCCATAAAACTTAGGGGATCTACTTTGTTCAATACTCCATTGTCTTCTAATTCTTTTGCAGCTTGTAGAGATAATTTTATTCATCGTCGACTCTGGCTGCTCAAAGCACATGACGGAAAATCTCAAGCTTCTAAGTGATTTTATGGAGAAATTTCTGGGTACGGTAAAGTTTGGAAATGATCAAATTACACCGATTCTTGGTTATTGAGATATGGTTCAAGGGAATGTAACTATCAAAAGGGTTTATTACGTCGAAGGGCTGAATCACAATTTATTCTCTGTTGGTCAATTCTGTGATGCAGATTTGGAAGTGGCTTTTCGAAAGTCTATATGTTACATCCGTGATTTGAAGGGAAATGATCTATTCACAGGTTCTCGTAGCGCAGATCTATATTCCATCACTCTTTAAGACACATCCACTCCCAATCCAATTTGCTTAATGGCTAAAGCTACATCGTCATAAGCATGGTCATGGCATCATTGTCTCTCACATCTAAACTTCAATACCATTAACTTGCTTTCAAAGTATGATATTGTGACTGGCCTTCCCAAATTGAAATTCGTCAAAGATTATCTTTGTTCTTCTTGTGAGTTAGAGAAAACAAAACGTAAGTCTTTCAAGACTAATACTACCCCAAGCTCAAAGAGACAGTTACAAATTCTACACATGGACTTATGTGGTCCCATGAGGGTAGAAAGCTTTAATGGTAAGAAATATGTGTTGGTAATTGTTGATGACTATTCAAGATATACTTGGACTCACTTCTTGAGATCCAAAGACGAAACTCCAGAAGTTCTTATCGATTTCCTCAAACTTGTTCAAAGAGGACTTCATGCTCAAGTTAGAACAGTTCGAACTGACAAAGGCATGGAATTTTTGAATAAAACTCTTCATGCATACTTTGCTCAAGAAGGGATTCAACACCAAACGTCAATTGCTCGAACACCTGAACAAAACAGCGTTGTCAAAAGACAGAACCTTACTCTTGTTGAGGCTGCTCGAACAATGCTAAGCGCTGCTAAAGTTCCTTTGTTCTTCTGGGCTGAAGTAATTGCAACAACATGTTTTACTCAAAATCGTTCACTCGTAATTCCTCGACATGAGAAAACACCTTACCACATCATAAATGGCCGGAAACCATCTGTTAAGTTCTTTCACAATGTTGGCTCTCTTTGCTATATCGCGAGAGATGGAGAAAATCTTGACAAGATGAAAAAAGGTGATGCATGTATTTTTGTAGGTTATTCTACTCAGTCAAGAGCTTACAGGGTATATAACAAGAGAACAAGAGTGATAGTTGAAACCATTCATGTTAACTTTGACGAATTGCCTCTAATGGCGTCAGATCACGTCAGTTCTGATCCCTTTCCACAATGTCAGACAACGAAACTTGAACAAGATAGTTTAACTCTTGGTCCTTAAAGTCAAGAAAATGTTCCAAAAGTAGCTGAGACAGTAACAACGTCAAATGAGTTGGATATGCTATTTAGTCTGATGTTCGATGAATTACTCAATGGAACTACTCCAGTTGTGTCAAAGTCTTCCGCTGTAACTGCTGCTGATACACCTGATCAACGTCAACAACACAACACAACTACATGTACTTCAATAACCGTTGCTGCAGATACACCTCCATTGAACATTCAAACAACACCTACAACTACAACTCAAACACCAACTCAAGCACCAACTGTCATTGCTACTGAGAACATCAATCAAGCAGAAACTCAAAAAGAAAATGCACAAGTTGAAGAAGACGAATTTATTAACATCTTCAGTACACCGGTACAAGAATGAGGGGATACATCTTCTCGATATGTTGACTCGTCAAACATGCATACATTCTATCAACGACATCCTTATGAACATCGTTGGACAAAAGATCATCCGTTAGAACAAGTCATTGGAAATCCTTCTCAATCAATTAGAACAAGACGTCAGCTAGAAACAGATGGCGAGATGTGTATGTTCGCACTCACCGTCAGTCGAACCAAACCAAAGAACATCAAAGAATCCATGGCTGATTTTGCATGGATTGAAGCGATGCAGGAAGAACTTCACCAGTTTGATTGATTAGATGTATGGGAATTAGTCGACATACCATTATGCAAAAATGTGATT
Organism: Tanacetum coccineum; assembly: GCA_026074375.1. Taxonomy (NCBI): domain Eukaryota; kingdom Viridiplantae; phylum Streptophyta; class Magnoliopsida; order Asterales; family Asteraceae; genus Tanacetum; species Tanacetum coccineum. The sequence continues at coordinate 41,899 of BQNB010001156.1, forward strand.
AACATGAAGTGGCTCTGGAAAAACAAACGTGATGAGGAGAATACTGTAATTCGCAACAAAGCTCGTCTTGTAGCTAAGGGATACAACCAACAGGAAGGAATCGACTTCGAAGAGTCATTTGCTCTAGTTTCTCGGTTGGAAGCTATCCGGTTATTCGTTGCGTATGCTACACACAAATCATTTACAGTATACCAGATGGACGTCAAGACAACATTCCTTAACGGACCTCTGAAGGAAGAAGTGTACGTCAATCAGCCAGATGGATTCGTAGACCCACATCATCCTGACAAAGTCTACCATCTCAAAAAGACATTATATGGACTCAAACAAGCTCCAAGAGCGCGGTATGATGAACTCTCCAACTTCCTGGTATCTAAAGGATTTTCAAAAGGTTCTATTGATCCAACTCAGTTCATTACTAAAAAAAGGGAAGACATATTGCTTGTGCAAATTTACGTTGATGACATTATTTTTGGTTCTACAAACCCAAAACTTTCCAAAAAGTTTGAAAAATTAATGCACAACAAGTTTGAAATGTCTATGATGAGGGAACTGAAATTATTTTTAGGAATTCAGATCCATCAATCCCCACGTGGTATCATTAAAACCAAGCTAAGTATGCTCAAGAGATACTTAAAAAGCATGGTATGACCTCATGTGATAGCGTTGGTACTCCAATGGCTACTAAACCCCTAGATGCTAACTTGAATGGAACTCCCGTTGACCAAACAAAATATCGTAGCATGGTCTGAGCACTCATGTACTTAACAACGAGTAGACCGGATATTGTACATGCAACATGTTATTGTGCTCGTTATCAAGCGAGACCAACTGAAAAGCACCTCAGGGAGGTTAAACGGATCTTTCGGTACCTTAAGAATACCATTAATATGAGAATCTGGTATCCGAAGGACACCGGTTTTGAACTAACTGATTTTTCAGATTCGAATCACGCGGGCTGTCTCGATTCACGTAAGAGCACATCTGGTGGCATACAATTTCTAGGAGGTGATAAGTTAGTCAGCTGGTCATCAAAGAAGCAGGACTGCACTTCAATGTCTTCAGCAGAAGCCGAGTATGTGTCTTTATCTGCGTGCTGCGCTTAAGTTCTATGGTTGAGAACTCAGCTCACAGATTATGGCTTTCACTTTGACAAAATACCTATGTATTGTGATTTAAAGGCACTCCTTAGACATCTCGTGCAATCAGTCTGCATTCCGTACCAAGCACATCGATGTAGTATCTCTTCATAAGGAACATGTTGAAAAGGGTATTGTTGAATTATTCTTTGTCGGAACTAAATACCAGTTAGCTGACCTATTTACTAAAGCCTTACCCGAAGATAGGTTTAAGTATCTCGTCAGTCGACTCGGTATGAGATGTTTGACTCCAGAAGAACTGGAGGTTCTAGATCAATGAATCTGCTTGATATACATCAAACATCAACTTGTAAATACTTTTGAAAAACAAAATACAAAAATATAAAACCAAGAAAAAGAAAATAGAAAAATAGAAAATCTATAAAAACAAAATACAAAATCGAAAATTTTCAAAAAAACCAAAAAGAATCTTCTCGACATGTCTCTTGGAATCGATGACATTTACGTACCTAGAAATGTCGATTAACATTGACACGGGTGTGTAAATGAAGTTCGAGCAAGAGTTCCAACGTTTCAAAACATGTCATTTCTAAATTTTCTATATGACTTATGTGCAAATCAGTACATAACTCGGACCTCAATGTAAGGAAAGTGTATCTTTAAAGATAACTTATCATGTCAACAAGAAAGTCAATTTTCTCGGTCTTGGGCTATTATACAAAACATTCAAAAGTGTTGAGCTCATGACAATGGCTTACAGTTACCTTAAACTGTAACCGAGACTCAAATGTTAGGGAAGTGTACTAAGTGCGCTTACTCTACAAATAGAAGAGAAATCTTCTATCATGTGTTTTAAAAACCGTTGAACACAATTTTTCAAAAAGAACTTTCAATGTCAAATTGTTTAAAATATAATTTGTGGTATCTTTCCATAATAAGTGGTATTTGTTAAAATTGTGTGTTCAACACTCTCTTCCTCAAGATCTTTAACAATTGGTACAATATTCAATGTTTATAAGTGGTACAATTGGTAAAACAGTGCTAAAATGTCATCTTAACAAGTGAATCAATTTTTGAGGGGGAGCTTTTAAAACAAAGCCTTTTAATGTATTTTGGGTACATCTCATAAATGTCAATTTTATGTATCCAAAAACATTTTGTGAAATTAAAATGTGGAAATCATAATGTCAATTAATAATATACATTGTTCACTAAGGCATCTCACTCCGTCTTCAACATATTTGTGGTGACATATCATTTTTTCCTTGTAATATCAAGTTTTAAAAATTAGTGGTATCCCACATACTGTGTTGAAGGAGAGCTATCAGAAAAATATATTCATGCAATATCATGGTATAATTTTTCTCCTCAAGGAATTTTTCATGTCATAAATTTTAATCAATTGGTATTTCAAATACTAAGAGATTTATTATTTTAAATAAGGGGAGAAAATGTGATTAAAATATGATATAGAAGAATGTGATCTTTAAGACTCTAAGTGCAACTCAAAATCGATGCACATGTGTAGATGGAGTATTTCAAAATGTCTGTATCAAAGGTTTTATGGTTCGATCTCTATACCCAACAACCAATTAACGCACGACGTCGATGAAGTCATAAGGTGGTTAAGGTTAGGTATAAGTCCTATGATCCAACCAGAACCGAAGGGATCTAACCAAGGACAATCCATAGTTAGAAATAGCAGTACTTAGGTATGATTGGAGATGAATGAAGATAAGGGAAAAATGCCGACTAAGGTTGAGCTAACACTGGAACAATCACAACAAGGTGTTAGTGATGACGTCTTGGTAAGCATTGAAGGGGTTGAAGAATTAAAAAGAAATGTATGGATAAAGGGTGAAAAGAAAGAAGCCCTCCACATAACTTAGGCAGAAACCGGGTCAATACATAATCTATCAAAATCACAAAGATGATTGTTGGTATTAAAGAAAGCCGTCATGGACCCAGTGATGCAATGCACAACCCTTCCCAGCTATTCGAGTTTCTCTCAAAATAGACTTGTCTCATTTTTCACGGATATACACACATTATCTATTGACATCTCACTTCGAGATTGTTGATATTGAATAGGTGGCAGTCAGCTCCAGCCTCCGATTACTAAAACCAAAGTGCACAAATCGAGTCTAGAGCCAGAAGAGATCATTATTATAAATCTCATTAGGACACAATCCATGTATAACACTTATTGCTCATCCTTAAACAACATTTGGTATCAAATAGTCCTAAGCATTATCTTTGAGATCTTGCCAGAACATTCAGAGTGATACTCGTTAGTATTCACAATAACGAATGGAATTCCTTCTAGAGTCAACCTCAAACAGCTCTGCTGTAGGTGACTTGCAAGATTCTATATGAATCAAGCTTGTGCAAACTGGATATCGATTTGGTCCAGTATATGAATTGACGACTTAATCAGAAAGATATTAACTATCTGATTCACTCTTACCGTGTTGTCTGCTTTGAGACGCTCTGGTAACGAGAACGACTAGTACAGCTGCGAAACCCTGTCAAGAAGATTCATATGAATTCTATCTGACAACAGGCAGTATTTATACTGATTAACGGGGAACCGTAGTTATTGCAATTGTATTCGACGAAGTGACAAAGACACTTCCGTTCATATCTGTTGTTTATCACTAACCTTTTAAATGCAGATTTAAACGTCGGTGTTGCAACCTTGTACCAGCGAAGTCGGATTCATTGACACATGCTCATACTCAAGCTTTCAAAGTCAATCATTCAGCATCAAGATTGTTGATACTAAACTTCCTCATCATCATAGAGCTTCAAAGTCAAATAAAGAATAGTCTATTGGGGAAGATTGTTAGTCTTATGTTTATATAAGTCAAACAAGAATGCCATCAATATGAGTATGTCGATCAAGAGCACAATTTGATCAAGAAAGTCAAGTCAAGATGATTCAAGTCAAGGAGATGATGCAAGATGAAAGATCTCAAGAACTCAAAGTCAAAAGATGAAGGCTCAAGATCAAGATCACATAAATGACACCGAATGATTGTTATCGGTCGTCTAAAGCATGAAGGAGCAAAAATCCATTACAAACAAGAAAAGACGAAGACAAAGCTCAAAAGTCATATCTTCAACATCAGGGGAGATAAAGTCAAGCCAAGATAACCTCCATCAAGAACGTCAACATTGGGGAGATCAAAGAAGACCTCAACAATGGGGAAGATTGTTAGCCTTATTTTTATATAAGTCGAACAAGAATGTCGTCGGTCGTCTTTGTAATAATTAGTCGTGTAATGTAATAGGCTAGTCGGGTTCAACGGGCTTGGACTTTAAGCTAATATTGTCCATGTATCGGGCTCAAAGCCCAACACAATCCAAGCCCAGCCCAAGATAGAAGCCCACACGACTAGATGAAGGCTTAGGGTATAAATAGGACCCTCTCTACACATGGAGAGGGTGTTAGTTACATTTGCTTCCTTGTAATCATACCAAATATCCTTTCCTAATCTAATATTCTCTCATTCTTCTTTTCTACTTTTCTCTAGCTTATTTCGTGTGCTATATGGCTTATTGGTAGGGCTTATTGTTGTGTTTGGATATTAGGTATTTGGGATAACGGTATTGGTTTGTACCATGTGATATATTAGTTAAAATGTTTGAGTGAGATGATATTTTAATAATATCATTAATTATATGTGTTGAGTTAATATATTATGCATTAAATAGTTGTAAATATAACTTTAACTTTATTTTTTTAAATACTTCTTTTAATAGTAATGTTTTCTTGTCTTAAAATTTTTAAGACTTCCTTTTATAGGAAGTCCTAAATACATTATATAGTAGTATAGAAATATAGATATGTGCTCACTTTATATAATAACCGTCAAGTTAAAGGACGTACACACAAAGCCGGATTTAAGCATGTGCGGGATGATCAACCGCACATGACTTCCTTTTTATAAGGGACTTCTTTTTTGAAACTTTATTATATGTATAAATTAATTTTTGAAGGATAACAGATGATTTAGAAAGAAGAATGTAACTTCGTATGACAACAACCGAAATTTTAAAGTTTTCAAGAAAAAGAACTTAAGTTTTGTGCCTTATTTGTGGAAATTGAGTACATGATTTTTGTGAGGAATACTCTTTTCTCTACCCATATTTCTTTTGCTTTAATTTCATTGTCTCTAATATTATTAGAAACTTTATCCTTATGTGAAACATACATTTTTGGTTTGAAAGTTTAAACAAAACGCATATCTCATGAAAAACTATACTTTTAGTTGAAAATATTGTTTAGAGGAAAGTAAACGTTGTAGATTGTTTTTAAAAAGCAAATCTTATCACTTGATATATTTAAAAAAAAATTCCTACATGATATCTTATCTTATAAATAATATTTAGAACTTTATGAATAATTATATAATGTTTTAAAAACTTAAAAATATAGAAGATTTATTTACACTTGAAGAAGATTGGATATGTCATTTGATCGATATAAAAACAAAAGCATAAACTACTTACAGTTCACTATTTTTACACATGCTTCAATTCTAATGTTAAAAGAGCCATTTTAAAAGTCTGACACAATACCATCAAAATTCACTAGACGACCCTACGTATACACGCATGCAACTTAACGATCAAGTTCATAACTTAATGACATACACATATACATAAACTTAATTTGTTAATAACCGTTTTAATTTACTATATTTTAGTAAGTAAGTACGGTAGTTAGTTCATAACTTCTCTATTTTTAAAAATAAACCAGTTGAACAGATTTGAAGAGTCCGCGTTGAGCCTATTTGATCCATCTCGATCGTTCGAGACGAAAAGAGCCGATATCAAAACAGATCAAACCAAAATGATACATTTCGATATCGGTTGATCCTATTGAATTAGGTTATTCCTCATAATCCTCATTAAACACAATCGAATGTATAAATACAATGTAACAGGGAAATAAATATGGGCTAGGCCCGATACACAGAATGAATGTCGGCAATGGCATGGGCCAAATAATCACTAGGCTAATACTCCCTCACAGTTGGAACAAGAAGTCTTCGAACGTTCAAGCTGGAGCGAAAATCCAAAAACAATGCACATGGGAAGACCCTTAGTGAAGATGTCAGCATATTGAAACTTGGAAGGAACATGAAGAACGCGAACTTACCCCGATGTAACAAAATCACAAACAAAGTGAATGTCTATCTCAATGTGCTTGGTACGTTGATGCTAAACCGGATTAGAAGACATATATACCGAACTGACATTGTCACAATAAACAATAGTAGCTGTAAATAAGGGGGCATGTAACTCACGTAACAAATTGCGAATCCAAACAGTCTCAACAACAACATTCGCAACACCACGATATTCCGTCTCAGCACTAGAGCAGGACAGAGTAACCTGACGCTTAGCAGACCATGACAACAAATTGTCCCCAAAGAACACACAATAACCGAAGGTGGAACGACGAGTAGCGAGGAAACCAGCCCAGTCAGCATCAGTATAGGCTATGAGCTGAGCAATGGATGACACATGTAGCTGAAGACCATGATCGAAAGTATCACGAACATAGCGTAGATCCTTTTCATTCGAGACATATAGAACTGATACCAAAATGGATCAAACCAAGCGGCCGATACATTTCAATATCGACCGATCATTCTCGTCCCAAACGATAGTTATGATACCGAAATGGAGAGAATCGATATCGACTGATCAATCTCGTCCAAAATGATAGTTATGAACTTAGGATACCGAAATGGAACCGATTCACACGTAAATGATACATCTCGATATTGATTGGTCATTCTCGTTCGAGACGGATAGAATCAATATCGAAACGGATCAAACCAAACTGATACATTTCAATATCAAGCGATCATTCTCGAAACGGATAGAATCAATATCAAAACGGATCAAAGCGGTTTAAAACGAAATGATACGTACGTACATTTTCATTTCGAATTTCATCCAATAGCCAACAAATTAAATCAAGAATGATAAACAAGTTTATCAAATTGTGCAACTAATTAACATCATGCAATATATCAACAAACCATGAATTGAATAAAATAACCGTCAAGGCGTCAAATTAAAAGGCACATATATGCAACTTAACGATTGATCCTTTACTTAAATCAACTTAATTGAAATACAAGTTCATCAGTTTAGCGGACATACATAAGGATGCAATACTTAATTAGTTAAGACCAAGCTAATTCAAAAATGTCACCAGTTAATTAAATCTATTACTTATATCACCTTGAAATGAAATACACATTAAGCTCAAAACTTAACGACATACACATATACACAAACTCAATCTGTACGTGAATATCCGTTTAATTTACTATATCTTAGTAAGTAAGTACAATATGTATTTCATGACATCCTAATTTTAATTACAAACTGTTTTTTAAACAAATTGAATAATAGATTCGAAGAATCCGACCCGCGTTAAGCTGATTTGATTTGTCTCGTTCGAGTCGAATAGAATTGATATCAAAATTGATCAAACCGAATGATACATTTCAATATCGACCGATCCTTATCGTTCAAAACGGATAGAATCGTTATCAAAATGGTTTAAACCGAAATGATACGTAGTATCCATTTTGAATTTCATCAAATCAAGTAAGTTTATCAAATGTGCAACTAATTAACATCATGCAATACATCGATCAACGAAACATATACTGAATAAAATAAATCGACAAATTGTGCAACTAATTAACATCATCTAAATCTAGACACTAATAGCATGTATAACCAACTACATTATCAAACTAGCTAATCCGCAGTAACTAACTTTATGCAGTGATCAAAATAATAATCATATAAACAACTTCATATATTATATCATTTGAACATATAAATGTAACAGATAAAAGATGATACCATAACCGTCATACGTCAAAACGTTCAACAAAACACCCCGATAAACTCATATTTCCATCACCAACGATCCACTTCTCCAACCCCCGGGTATATCTTCTCACATGATAATTCAGCAAATTAATATTTGGAGGCGATTTCCTTGACTTGGATGGTGATTTCTTTGACTTTGATGACGGTAGTTCGGATTCTGACTTTAACCACGGTAACTCTGATCCAATCTTTGACCACTACAATTTTCCAAACTTGATGGATAATGTACGTAAGGTGATGTTCTTATCTGATTCAATTGCGGATGTGAAAAACTTCCTAATAGTCATCATTTTGTGCGTGTAAGCTGTGTGTGTATGTAGAGTATAGAGCATGTAGTGCATGGGGTGTGGAAAATATATTTTGAAAGGAGAGGCAGTTATAACAGAATATGTTAGTATATTTCGTTTTTGGTCCTTGTATATTTATCTCGACTAAACTTTAGCCCTTTATTTTAAATAGACATAACTACACTTTTTTCCCACGTAAGTGGGTCCGACTAAGGTTCAGTTGGTTAATCGTGCACAGGATGGTGATATATCAAGTTGAAGTTAGGGTGAAGTTCCAATAAATTTATATCTACACTTGAATTATAATTAAATAGTACGTTTACAAATAAACTTAAAAAGAAACGACATTTGTAGTATATAATTTGTATCCGAAGTCGAAACCTAATACACTCTTATGGTTAATTTGTTAGTCCTATCCAAACACGTAATGATAATATTTTAATGACTTGATATGTGATGTTTCACCATCTGATTTATAAATAACTACTTTTATGTGTAAGAGGCTAACAGTAAATTGTACATCAGCTAAACTATAATACAAATACAGTTTATTGATAGCTTCTTCATATATTTTATGTAGATTTTTATCACAAATCCTCGTCATTTTGTAATTTCTCGACAGTTTCACCCCTAAACATTTTGTTCGCATTAATTATGCGGCGATTCCAAATTTCTCACCACTCTAGAATGTAACGAGGGGTAAGCGGCCGCGCGTTGCTGCGGAACATAATATCCGAATAATTTCGTAATCTAAAATTGAGAAGAAAATGACAGTCTTTTATTTACGCAATTTGCAAGTTTTCAAGTCTTGGAAAAATGAATACTAACTTGCTCATCATCACAACAGCCTAACATGCATAAAAGACAACTGAGAAGTGTCAAGTAGGTTCGGACGGGTCAATTTGGGTTATTTTATTAATCGTTATAACAGGCAAAATCAAACCCGTCCATTTACACCGTGGGCACTAAATGAATGAATTGAGTGGAAATCTTCCGCACTCTTAACCAATGAAAGATTACATGTATTTGCCATTTACATATACGCTTCATAGAAGTAAACTGAATATATAATTAGTGAACACTAATGTGTTCCTTACCAGTACTTCATTCGGTGTATCTTCGTTGACTTTGCTTTCCAATGGCGATTCTGGTATTTCAATATTCCACTGTGTTTGCATTGTTGTTGTTTTTCTTGTTCTGCAAATTGTTCAAAAAATAATCAATATATCATTTAGTTAGAAAACAAAGTAATAATTTTCATATCACCTTACTATCGTAGCCTTTTTTGATACATTCGGTGCAATACACGTATTAGTCCAAACAACGATTTTGTTCGGAGGCGGAGACGCAACAGAGATGACTTAATCCATGCACGTGTTTCATATCGAATATTGTTGTATCTTCACAGAAAGGATAGTATCCAGGGATGGCAATGGGTGAGAAAAAACCCATAATCCGTGGGTACCCGCATGTAAATGGGTGGGTACTCTTATCAATTTTCACCCGTGAGTGGGTCGTGGGTGAAAAATTATACCCATGAGTGGATGACGGATGGGTGATGAGTAATGTATATCCATCATGGGTGTACCCATATAAAACACCCACGGGTGTACCCGCCTAAATAATCTTGTGTGTACCCGTAAGTCCGTAACTCATTTGTGTTGGAGTAAAATTTATGATAATACTTAAATATTTGTGAAGTTGTTGGTATATCTATACTACTATATAAAACATTTATAATGTGGGACTCATTAAAAATTAAGATAAGGAGGTGCAATCTTGACTATCCATCTCATTTTTAGGAATCGTATCAAAAAGTGACATGTGTCACATTTTGATTAAAAAATCACCTTTATTTTCAAATTGAAATATCTTTTTATCAATTTAATTTTATTATGATCTAATTTCATCATATTTTTTAAAATTTTGAGCTCTTTAATTCAACATACATTTTGTTATATTTTATAATTTTTTTGTTTTTTATATTTTTAGTGTGTTTATTTTATGTTGATTTATATTTTTTATAACTTTAACCTTAATTAAATATAAACTTGATACGTTAAAACTATATACTTTCGGAGAGTGTGTTGTCTCTTTACATGTGTGAATGATGATGTTAATATGGTGTTGCGGGAAAGCTACGGGAAACCCAAACGAACACATATAACGAACACATACATTTAAAGTATTGTGAAACGAAATTACTAAGCGGGTAGGAAATTGCGTAAAGAGTTGAGTTAGTAAATTTTCTATTACCGCCGCTATGCGCGGGTAACCAACTAGTATATGATAATTACTCAACTCTTCAAAGATATATACATGATACATTTCAGTTGAGAAATTTGCTAGTTTCAGACACGTGTTTTAAGTATTTTGTGAACTTGGTATTTGAAAAATATGATATGGTGTTTTTTAACGTAGTTTCGTAGTTAGTTTCCGTATCATTATTTTGTAATTTTGTTGCATTTTCACTGGCCAACGGGTTTACCTATGGGTGATGGGTACCCGCGGGCATGGGCATGGACATGGATAAAAAGTTATACCACTAATAGGTTACGGGTGGATGGTGGGTGAGAAAAAACCACGTAGGTGGGTGACGGGTTTGAGATACCCGTACCCATTACCCATGAATGTCATCCTAATAGTATCCGAATGTTAGTCGCCATTAAAGTTTTTGTAATTTCCGATATAATAGTCCTACACCTGCTCAACAAACGTAAGGTTCCCTCCAACACTTCCACCACCCATAAACAGCCATACATAATATGATTACTATCACGTAAAACTCTATAACAGTTGTAAAAATAAAATAGGCGAATTTTTCGATTTGATAGAAACTTGTGATCGAGCACGTTGAAGATTCAATAAAGACCTATTAGAAGCTTCTCGGGTACTTCTCTTTGAATACTAAAAATTTCCATTTTGGGGCTAAAAAAGGAACACAATATGCACCAATCCAAACACTCCGCTCCGGTAACAACATAAATACATACATCAAAACTACGTAAACATTATTTCTCGCGTAACTTACTTTTTCAACTACCTGCACGTTAATCACGTAAATCCGATATAACTTACTTCGCTTTGAAATAATCTTAAACACCTTAAAAAGAATTATTTTTAGTATGAAAATTGCTTATGGTTTTGAATAAGTGGCTTGAAGTTGGTTAATCCATGGTTATTAGTAGCATAATTTTCTCATATGCTTTAAGAGGCGAACAATAAGAATCTCGACTAGGGGTGGCAATTCGGGTCAGGTTCGGGTTGGCGGGTTCGGGAACCTGACCTATTTAATCGGGTCAGCTATGTCAACCCTAACCTGTTTACACATGACCCGAACCTGACTCATCTAACCCGTATATATACTTGGGTTGGCGGGTTACATAGGTTAAACGGGTTTCGGGTTGACCCATTTACCCGTTTTATATACAAAAGTTGACACATTACATAGTTAAACAGGTTAAACGGGTTTGCGGGTCGATCCGTTTAACCCATTTAGCACATATAATAAAATATAAATAATTTTTTAATTTTAGGAAAAAATCTTCCCAACCCGAACCTAACCTGTTTAATAAATGGGTTAGATGGGTCGACCCAAACCCGACCCGAAATCTATTAGACCAACCTCAACCTGTTAATTTTCGTGTCGGTTTCAAGTCGAGTTTCGTGTCGGGTCAGAAATTGCCGCCCTAACCTCGACATTGATAACGCTCAAAGTCACCATTTTATACCTTGATTATTAACATCTTAATATAAAATGACCATTTTTACGTTATCTCATTTTCTGTTAGTCATAAAATTATCCAGGTAGAAGACAAAGTCCGTCTTACATAAAAAGAGAAACAACAAATACAAACTACTTGTACTTAACTACAACAAAAAAGAAAGAAATGATTAAGGTTTGCGTTCACTCGTCCACATCATATTCCACAATCGATGCACTATGTCGACATTCCAAACTTACATATTGCACTTTACGTTATCACTTTTAAACGAAGACACCTTGATGTTTTCATTTATTGCAGCAATTTCGTTAATACTAACTAGTACTTACATAAACTCTACTTTACAATGTAGATTTTTTAATAGAAACTTTCAATTTGCATTATTTATCCTAATTGGTTCCATTAATCATGACATGCATTCTCATAACATTTTGTAAAGTTTTTAGCAACACATATATTTCGATCATGAAGCATTTAAGATTTTTTACAGAGATAGTACTCGTATATAGTTATTGTAATATGTTACTTGACTCGCAAACTGAAAATTGATTTAATATGAAGTAATACAATGCTAAATTTATACATAAGCCAGTTATGCTTTCCATTTCGGTTAAAATGTATATGCCTCGAATTTGTTTGACGAAACTAGCTTGATCTTTCGGCGAAAGCTTGAGTTTGAGCTTTTTTAAAGGTTGAAGCTTGCAAGAGTTGAAACTTTATTTTACAGATATGTTTGGCAAAAAAACTGAAAGTGTTAAATATGAAATAGCATAAAAGAACATTTAAACAAAGTTATTAATATTGTTTCAAGGGCATTAATGCAATTAGACTAGGGCGAGCATTATAAACCGTAAACTGGACCGAACATATTTCGTTTCGGTCCTCGTCCACCATTTTTTTCATTTACGGTCCTCGAACCGGTCTGGTTCGATTCGATATGATCTTACGCACAACTGGCTATTATACTTTATTTGACCGAACTAGACCGGACCGAATCGATTGGAACCTGAAACAATCATTTTAGTCCAGTCTTTGGTCCGTAGTTTTAGACCAAATCAGTTTTCTGTCCGGTACGATTTTCAGACCGTGATAAGTCTAAAACCTTTTGCACTATTTAAAAGCCATTTCAAGTAGCTTTTAGAAAAGAGTGTTTTTTTACACCTATAAGCTCTTATAATTTTTGTTGTCAAACAAATATTTATACACTAGCTAATTAAGCTTTTAAAAGCTGGATAAAAATATGAACAACAAAAAGGACCAAACATAACCAACCCAAAACCTCAAAGGTCCATTCACGCTCACCCCACTTCTCTTCAATAAAAATAACGAAAAAACCCTCCAACAAAAAACCATCATCTTCTCCGGCCAAAAACTCCGGCAACATTTCTGACCACCCAAAAAAACTAAAAATTTTCAAAAAACAAAAAATACCCAGAAATGAGAAACGGTTCATTTCCATTATCTGTGAATAAGTTTTGGACATCAGCAATGAGAAGTAAGCCACTGAGCAATGCACCTGAAGTTGTTGGTGTTGGTGATGGTGGTTTGGTGAGGCGGTTGGGTCCTTTTGATTTGGTGCTTCTTGGGATTGGTGCGAGTATTGGTGCTGGGATTTTTGTTGTTACTGGTACTGTTGCTCGTGATGCTGGTCCTGGTTAGTTAGTTACTCTTTTTTATATGATATTGATGCGTGTTAAGGGGGTGTTTGTTTAAGCTTATTTGTGCGCTTAAGAGCTTATTTGATTTCAGCTTATATTTCATAATCCCAATTTCTTGACTTATTTTGAGATTTATGGGCGTATATAAGTTGAACCTTATATGAGCTCGTAAGTTTCAAATTAAGCCTGAAAATTTGGACTTATGATATATAAGCCGATATCAAAGAAGCTTAAACAAATACCCCCTAAGTTTATGTTTAGTAATGTTATGTATGTTGTTTTGTGTTTTGTGTTAGGTTTAGGGTTTTGTTGTTTTGTGTGTTTTGGATTGATTTAAAGGTTTAGACGATTTCAGTGTGTAGTTACTTGTTTATCGGTCAATGGAGGAGACATCATTATCAGGGCGGTCAGTTGTGCTTCTTCATAGAACCTTGTCGCAAAATAAGGATACTTTGCTAATTCACCTGGACATATTATATGAGTTGGTTTAAGAAGTTGTAAACTGAACTGCAAATTCTTCACCAGAACAGAATCTAGAATGAATTCAGCTGTTGAGTCGTAGAGACATGATTCTCGTTTTTTTAGGGGTTTATTTTCTTGTTTTGCCCATCTGCGCCCATGCTTATCATTCACTGTGCTAAAGACCTCCGGTTTCAGTCCCCTCCTTATGCAACATGATCTTACTATTTTCAGCATTTGTCTAAATACCTAGGAGAAAGTTTTGATGTACAAAGGCTTGCTTTGGTAAAGCAAAGGTTGTTAACTAGAAGTATAACTAGTCGTCTGATATTATGACATGTTATGTTTAAAAAGCTGGTTTGCTTATCGAGAAAGGGTGTATGTGATATTTCACATTCCGAATCGGTTCCCGGATTAGCCTAATGTAAAACTATGCCTCAAGAGCAGGTAACTAAAGATGTTCCTTTTAGCTTACAGCTAGTTTCTTTTCCAATTTCATATGTTGCTTCAATACATGAACCGGCATCCTTAATTTGCACATAGTGGCTTGATAAAAAGACCATTAAGTCAGTGACAGTGATCCCAAGTCTCTTCTGTTACGATATAGAATTGTGTGTGAGCAGGTTTCTGTTTATTCTACGGCAATTTGATTAGGCTACTTCCAAGTGTTTGTGTTAAAATTACACAATGAAGAGCTTTTAGTGTGTTTTGGCTTGTCAGATGCAAGAAAGATCAAAACGTCGAGTGATTTGGGATCCTGGCCTTGTAGATGCAAACTTATTGACAAATTAGTATGAATTTGGTGTTTTAAAACCTGGCAGTTAATAAGTTGACGCAATGCCGCATATTATTTCTGGGATACATGATGGATATCCCATAAACCCGCATAAAAGAGATGTAGAAAGAACTGTGTTGCAATACTTACCATATGCTTTCATCCATTTTTGGTAACCTTAGAGATTAGTTGAAGATTAGTTTACCTTGTGTATACAAAATTCTTTATGGTGAATGTATTGGAACTCTTACCTTAATGTCATACATTCTGAATTTCCCAATGTAACATCTACCTGATATTCTTAAGAGCTATGCATAAGATATTACTCCATATGGCACTGTAATCTCAACCTTTTCTCATGGATATTAGATAGCCTGCTGGCAAGCCTGGCATTTGTTTAGACTTCCAAAATTTTGTATGCTCATACTTTGTGAATCCTGTAAGTTTCTCCAAGTTGTCGGCTATGTCTGGTATCTCTGGCATGCTTAGCTTATATTAGTTGCAACATTTCCCCAAGATGATACTAGTGCCACATTTTTGAAGAGGTGCTATATTATTGTCCATGGTGATACAGAAGACTCTCTGGAGTGCCTAACAGATTTTTTCGTTACAGGAGTTACGATCAGCTTTGTACTTGCAGGAGCATCATGTGTTCTGAATGCTCTCTGTTATGCTGAGCTAGCTTCTCGCTTTCCTGCAGTTGTTGGGGGAGCATACTTGTATACATACACAGCTTTCAATGAGCTAACTGCTTTTCTAGTTTTTACACAAATGATGCTCGACTATCATATTGGTGCAGCTAGCATAGCACGAAGCTTAGCAAGCTACGTCATAAATATATTTGAGCTCAATCCCTTCCTCAAGAATAATATTCCAAATTGGGTTGGACATGGTGGCAAGGAGATATTTGGGTTTATATCCATTAACCTATTGGCTCCAGTCCTCCTGATACTCGTGACTTTAATACTATGCCGTGGTGTTAAGGAATCTTCACTGGTGAATACTATTATGACAACAACCAAGGTGATCTATGACCACCGTCTTCACCTTTATCATGTAGCAATAAGGAAAGTAATAAACCTTACCATCAGAAATGGGAATTTTGTTAAAACAGAAAATTACCATTACCAAAAAGTATGCTTTTTTTGGAGATGTAAATGTGAACATAGTAGTACTTGATATTTGATACTGCGAGTCTAATAAGTATGATAGTTTCCGATAAATGGGAATTTATGTGTGTCATTCTGTTGTAACTTGTAAGTAATTTACATCTCGAAATATACTAAACCTGCCAGTCTATAGGTGTTAAGCTACAAATGCTGTTAGCGACGCTTCTAACATGCTTGCCTGGTAATCATTTTAGTATAGAAATCCCTTGTAGTTGATTCAGATCTCTTTTAGCAACTATATGACTGCAAACTGTTCTCTGGTAGTTGTTTTCCATCCATCCTTCGCTTGTTGGATATATTCACATTGTTGTACAAGTGCCTTTCTAAAAGCAATGTTTTTATATACAATCCACATCTTTTCTTGGTGACCATTGATATAAATCTTATACTTTCGTATGATAGTAACATGTATTGTTCTTTTGTGGCTGCTGACAGATACTCATTGTCCTCGTGGTAATTCTTGTCGGTGCTTTCGAGATTGATAGTTCAAACTGGACACCTTTTGCTCCAAACGGCTATAAATCTATGTTAACAGGAGCAACTGTAGCTTTTTTCGCATATGTTGGATTTGATGCAGTTGCTAATTCAGCTGAAGAGTCTAAACGACCCCAGGTATGGTAGAAATAATTTGCTCCTTTGTGCTTCTATCGGATATAATAATTTGAGCTTCTCATATGTGATCATATCGGGTAAATATTCTAACTTCGTTTTTCACGAATTAATTCAGCGCGATTTACCCATAGGCATCATTGGAAGCCTTCTTGTTTGCATAGCACTGTACATTGGTGTTTGCTTAGTTATTACCGGAATGGTACCTTACAAGTTTCTTGGAGAAGATGCTCCATTGGCCGAGGCTTTTAAATCAAAGGGATTAAAATTTGTATCAATCTTAATCAGTGTTGGGGCAGTTGCTGGTCTTACAACCACCCTACTGGTTGGTCTATATGTTCAGGTAGATACGTCTTAACATTTTTAGCAGTAATTTTGTTTCTTGGTTGTTTTATTAACTGAATTTCTCATCATCAGTCTCGTTTATATCTTGGGCTTGGAAGGGATGGCTTGCTACCTGCTATATTTGCTCGTGTTCATCCAACACGGCACACTCCTATCCAGTCTCAGATATGGGTAGGATTAATCGCATGCGTCTTAGCTGGGCTGCTAAACGTGCACTTGCTCTCACACGTTCTCTCAGTTGGTTCACTGGTATGTTATGTTATTCCAAAACCCCTCAAGCTAACCATAAAACAATGGCAAACCAATTAAATTTATCCATCCTAGCGGTTTAAGCTTTAAACTGTTTTCGCAATGGTTTACTCTCGGAACCTGTTTTCTGTCAATTTCTCACAATATTCTGCGAGTACAAAGTAATTCTAGGGGTTACAGCCCGGGAATAAACAAAGTTAAGGATTGAATACATCAACCAACTACAGCTGGTTGGTTATATCTAAAATAAATAGAACCATTGTATATACACAAGGTTTAAGGGTTAAATCGCCAAAATGGTAAAAATTTGATGGTGTTACCATTATCAAGTATTAACACCTTTCTTTTATAGTTTTAGTTAATTATATTTATAAGTATTCTGAGACTACGGAATATCATTTTGTCCTTTTTTCTAAAGATGTTGAACTTAAATTTTATCACCGTGTTGCCATTCATCTACAAGATGTAAACATCTCAAGAACATTTTGTTTGTGCAGGCAGGCTATTCTGTTGTGGCAGCATGTGTGATTACTCTTAGATGGAAGAACAATATTGGTAGTCAAGTCTCAGCCTCTTTGATGTCACACAGGATGGAAGGCATGATATGTATTACTGTGATTGCTGCTTGTGGTTTTGCTGCTGGAATCCTTTTCCGTTATGTTGTTTCATCTCTTGCGTACTTATTTCTGATTGTACCAGTAACTGTTGCAGTTCTTGCTGCTTCTGCTCTCCGATTTCGACAGGTAACTTGAAATGATCATAGAAATAAACACGATAAAGTGGCAAAATGAATAGAGTATATTGTTTAATTGATTTGTTTGCAACTTTTGATTTTATTTTGTCTCTTTAATGCACATTTTGTGTTATGATCTTGTAGGTACAGATGGATCCACCAGGTTTCTCTTGCCCATGGGTTCCAATAGTGCCTGCTCTTTGCATCTTCGTGAACATATTTCTTTTTGCTCAGGTTTGCTTCCGAAACTGTTACAACTACTAGATCTAGAAGTCATAAAAAAGTTACTTTGTCAGCACTTTGATACGAACCTATCCCACACTAGGCCGCATCAAGCCACAAAGCTAGGTGTAGAACTCAATCCAAAAAGCTAGCTCAAAGGAGGAGGGGGCACCTAGACTTTTAAACCAACAACCAATCCCATACTTGGCTGATGTGGGATCGTAACATACTTTTTCTTAATGCAAATCTAAATCAATATTGTTTGCATATTGCATAAAAAAAAGGTAACACCCAATACCGTCTTCCACGGGTTATGGGTCCCAATACCGTCTTCCACGGTGTATGGGGGAGGTTGAGGTGTAGACAGCCATACCCCTACCTAAGGTAGAGAGGCTGCTTCCGGTTCTACCAAAAGTAGAAAAGGACCTCCGGCCTTGCAAGGAGTGAGAATCGAACCCTTGACCTCTGGCTTCAGAGGGGGTGATAACCACCTGCTCCAACCTTGCTATATATTGTCTGCATATTGCATCATTGCTATTAATTTAATCAATTCTGATCCAAACGTTTATTGTCACCAAATCCTTGTCGTAGGACATTTAGGACTACCTAAAAACAGGTTTTATTTTTCAGATGAAGGTTTGGTATTCCAGAGTCTGATCGCTGTAATATTTGACAATGTGCTTAAGTTCCATTCATCATTTTGTATGGAATTTTTTTCTAACTGATATAAACTCTTATCTGCAGCTTCACTACGAAGCCTGGGTGAGATTTATCGTCCTCAGCATTGTCGCGATTGGTGTTTATGCATTCTATGGGCAACATCATGCGCATCCTACAGGTGACCGAGAAGTCATTACTTACCATAAAGCACCAGAAGATGAGGCTCTGTGATCTTGTTTATAGCTTATGACGATGATTGCAAAATTAACAGTACATATATGTAATGTAAATTTCGTATGATTGTACCATCTACGTTATTTTTTAAGAGCTTGAAGTGAAAAAGTATCCCTAATAGAGTACCATTAACTTAACTTTTAGAAGAACACACTAACATAAAATATTGAACCAAAATCGTGATAATATCAATACATATCAAACTGATACAAGTAATCTTACACGTTAACTAAATCAATGTATAATTTCTGTCCGAATGGGCTATCTCCCAAACTCTACTTTACAGATCTAAGACACTGTAATTACTCTGCAGAGTCAAATGGTGATGTTATTGTGGAGAAGAATCATTGAAACTGAAGGGATGTACAAATAACTCTCTGTATCTTGGCACAATAATCTTCGCTACTCAATCACATACGACATCTGAGTAGAATGCTATAGTTCTCCTTTTGCAGTCCTTAACACCAAGGAGTTCCACATCAAAAACTTCAAACTGTTTTGCGCTAAAGAAGGTAGAAGGTCCAACCTATACAGACAACACAAGTTTGACTTTGGTGAGTAAAACCTAATAGCTCTCACATTTGAGTTCTTTTATGTGTGCATGTCTATATGCTGCAGTTTTTCATATTTTTTAGCATGAATCCTAAATCTTTACATAATTTGAGCTGATTACAGTGGGTGGCTCTTAGAGTTCTTGGTTTAATATTGAAATGTTGCCATTTGACTTTTGAAGTCAAACTAAAATCTAATGTTCAGAAATGAGATTGTAACACGCGACGCGCAAAGCAATATATGTACTCAATAACCTCAATGTCACCTAAATCATGGTCAGAAGATTTTAATAGACTGCAACCATTTACTAAAAATGGGTTCAAAATTATGATTTTTATTTATATGGGACTAGATGTCATATTGATATGGGGGAAGCTTTATTAAGAAAGAGGAAAATAACTTACTGGTGGTCCAAGTTCTGGGGGGATGATAATTCTTCTCTTTCCACCAGGTTTCATGTCTTTTATACCTTCTTCAAATCCTGACAACTTTCTCTATTAGCCGTGTTACTTGACATGAAACAGTAACATTTAAGTCAAGTTAGGTCGTCAATATTCAGATAAAACTTCGAATAAAAGAGTCAACATTTAACTTTTGGGTGTCAAATGAGTTCTGAAACTTTAGACCTGATTCATTAATTACTAGGTGGACTTGAATCAATATTTTGACTTCTGAACTTGAAAGTTGAATTTGACACACAGAAGGGCTTCATTATCTGAGATCAAAGGCAGACACAATTTGTCTAAATTAGGAGGATTGAAAATGGAATACAGAACACCCACCTGGGACCAATGCGTTGGTGCCCATTCGTATTTTGGCAGGAGTACCTTGTTGATAACTGCTATCAATACGGCGACCAGACTCATTGTAACCAATATAGTGGAAAGTCACCTGCCAATATAACTTGACTGAATAACACATCCCACAAATGTAGAAGTACTTTCATCATGCTTGAGTTTATAAGTTTGCTACTAACTAGGATATAGTGCTAAGTGAAGTTGCAACTTTGCAACTACATGATCTCTTATATGCTCTCTCTGTCCCATGAAGATGGAAGCAATTGAGTCTACACGCAAGCTATTTGTTTTGGACTGTTGATTAAATGTTTAAATACCACTCCACTGTGGAAAAAATAAGGGCCGGTCTTTTATAAGAACATTGGTTTTCAGTAGAGGCAGCATTCTGAACCAAATTTTTGGAAAATGGGTTGATTCATGTTATGTATATTATTTATGTCCAACAAGTGAAGTGAGTGATCTTTAGAAACTTGGTTTAAGATGGAATGGGTCCAAAGTGACCCAAAGTGTATTCAAATGCTTACAACGTAACCTCTTAAGTTGCTTTATTTTACAAAAAGTTACTCGTATTCTGATAATGTAGTTTCCGCAATCACATTAACTGCTTATAAGTTCAAGAAACAGGGACAAAAAAGGGTTTGCGGGTCAATCCGACCCGCCTGTTTTGACCCGTACTTAACATTACACGTCATGGCCGGACCCACTTCGATCTGTTGCCCAATCTCTCTAGTTTGATAGTTAACAGTGAGTATCTTGGAACAAGCTAGAGAATGTGAAGGAGAAGCGGAAAAACCTGCTGACCAGACTTCGGAAAATCACCACTGCCAACTTCAAAATCACGGTATATAAGTCCAGAGTCACGCCTTACATAGTTGTCTGATGCAACAACTTTAACCTCAAACCCTGAATCATATTAATACTCAACCTTTAATGTTCCTTAAAATTATACAAACCAACAGTTGAAGATCCACTGAAATAAAAGGAAGATTACAAAACAGGACAAACCTTCACGAACAAAACTTGGGAAGTCATCTGGTGCATTGTTTTCTCTCTGCACTCTTTTATTTTGTTCAAGTAGGCGCTTTTCATCATATGGGTTCTTAGCCTTTGTTTTACCACTGGAAGGCAAAGTTGGTAATAAGCCCGTTGAGACCAGAAACACAAGGAGTCGTCTCCGCTTCAAATTTTCTATATCCCCATTCTGTTCTCTAGCCATGCATTAAACATTATACCTAAAGAACTAAACAATCTGCGAAAGAACTAGGAAAGGGTAAAGATATTTGAAGTTTTTACCTTTCACCTTCTAAGTTACAACTTGAGCAACAATGGAGATAAGACTTTTTTTGAATGGAGATTTGTCCTAAGGTAGGAAGCGCTGTGAGTGATCTATCTGCGCGTATCAATTTTTAAACCCATGAATGCTATAAATTACATGAAGTTGCTCTTTTCTCCTTGTTAAAGTTAGACAGTTATTTTAACTTTTCAGCTCAAAAGAAATTAATTGAGGTCTGAAGTCTGGGGGTAGTGAAGGTGCTACTATCATATTACTAGTAATTTACAGTGACAAAACTAGAAACCAAAAATTTAGAATCCATGAGTGTAACAGATCATAATGCTGATTTTAAAATGTAAGTGGGGTGTTGTATCTTATAACCATCGAGAAGGATACCTCTTCATGATCTAAATATCTTATCGTCGCTAGCAATATGTTAAACCGATAGCCAGTTCTTATAACATTGAGTTTCTATACAAATTTCTAGCCTGCCATTTCCAATCCACACGACTACACATCAGAAAACACAGTTCCTTTTACTTCAGGTTGACCTGAATTTGTTTCATTGGTTTATTACTGAATTTGTAATAGCTTTCATCCAGAAGTTGGTGTGGATATCAAGCCTATCTTGGAAATGAAAAGAACTCGTATCAATTCTATTGTTAATTATCAGTCTATCTACCAAAATAGTCAAACGATATACTTGTTTTCGCAACAGATGGAGGTAATTTACACATTGATTTCTTGCTTAGTTTTTAACACTTTCATCACTCATATCATATCATTATATCTATACAAAATCACATCTAGTGCTGGGAGGACTGGATGGGTTGACAGTTCAAAATCAAAAATTTATTTGCTTGGATTCTAATACAACTAAAGATTTGAATCCTTATACCTACCATTAAAATTCTTAATGCATACACAATATTAAAATTTCCAACAAACATTAAACCCCATTCCACACATTACTTCCAAAAGGCCTAAACTATAGTTATAATCTTTTTCAGTGTCAGCATAACACTTGGCATGTTTGTGTTACGATCCCACGTCGGCCAAGATTGGTTGATGGTTTATAAGCGTAGGTGTCACCTTCTCTTACCAGCTAGTTTTTTGAGTGAGTTATACACTTGAACTTATGAACCGATACGAGCCTACTATGGGATGAGTTCGTATCAGTTTCTCAAAAGTTTGAGTCTAAGTTGAGAGCATACATGTATGTATCTGTGAGAGAGAGATAAGTAGACTTACATTTATAAGAAAGAGAAGGGTTGAATTGAAGATATGGAGATGATGAGAGCATCAGCATACTGAAGTTAACTATAGAGACCAGAGCAGTGTCTACTGCTTGAGTTTATGGAGATGGTGATAGGCTTATCTATGAAATTGCACGAGTCTAACTTTGGCCACTACATTTTTCCATTTTTCAGGACTATATTTTTATGTTTATCTGGACAAAACTATGTTTGGCACCGGGCTTATCGAAGCCTATAGAGGTTTGAACTTTTAAAATATTTAGCTTATTAAATAATTTTTGTTTGTCACACAGACTTATAGAAGCTTGTATTAGTCATAAGTCTTCATAAGCCCAAGCCCATTGAAAGATGCTTATTATAGTTAGTCAAATTACTTAATTACTCTTCAAAATAAAATAGATTATCACGTAAAATCTTGAAATATATCTGAATTTAACTTGATGTATTTTTATTCGATTTTAAATTAATAAGTATCAGCTCCAACTAATTCCACAAATAGCTTTATAAAAATATAAGCTTTAGCTTTCGATTTATGATATAAGCTCAAGCCTCTCAGCCTCGGCTCCCGCGCTAGTTTTAGCTCCGGCCCATTTAACCAAACATACCTAATCACTTGAACTCCCAGCTATAGAGTATACACGACTTGCGATTTTATTGAATTCGAGCTTGAAATGTATAACTAGACGGGATCTTAACACTCATGCAACTATGATTTTTCCTTGGCATTTTCAATAAGAGCATAACCAACAATCTTGGTTAATTTTCCGGATTTTAATTATTTACTTAATGTTGTCAAAGCACATGATCGCTAAATATTCTTCAAGGAAATGTATATAACAATACAGTAGAAACTCTATAAAATAATACACTTGGGACCACCAAAATTTATTAATTAAAAGAGTTATTAATTAATCGATAAATTAATAATTATTAATTTATATATTAATTAATATTTTATTAATTTATAGTATACAAATGGTTGGAAGAAAAATTCTCTATATATTAATTAATATTTTATTAATTATTGTATACAATGCATGTATATCAAATGAACGGCCCAATTTGAAAGAAACCTTCAATCTCCCACCTTATTATGCTTCTTGTGTTCAATGTATCACTTTATGGACATTAAAAATATTTTCTATATAAATACAAGATCAAAATAGGTTAACACAAACAAATCATACACACAACATGGCTTCCCATCTTAAAGGTGTGAAAAAAACAACAATGACAGACGAGATTCGAAGAGCATTATGCAAGCACAACAAGGATAATCCAAGTCTCACTCAAAAGCAATTGCAAGAATGGGTTCATAGTAACTATGGTTTGCAGGTGAGTCAAGCGACAATATCGAATACAGTTAAGCGGTCTTTAGAGTATCTCTCACTTGCTCCCGAAAGAGGCGATGTTAAGCGACACAAACCGGCAAAATTTCCTGACCTAGAAAAATCTCTCTATGAATGGATTCTTCAATATCAAGAACATGTGAATATGACAGGTGAACTAATCATCGAGAAGGCGAAAAAGTTCATGAAAGATATGTATCCAGTGGATACTCCAGACTTTACTTTTTCTATTGGTTGGCTTGGAAAGTTCAAAGCAAGATATGGAATTAAAAATTTCCGGCGTTTTGGAGAGAGTGGATCTGTTGAAATGGAGGGCATGGAGGACAAATTAAAATCCATAAGAGACAAAGTTGATCAGTTTGAAATGAAAGACATCTTTAATATGGATGAAACAGGTTTGTTTTTTTATTATTTTATTTTATATTTTGTACTTTAGTGATGTAATTATTTACATGTTTTGATCTTAAACAGGTTTGTTTTTTAGACTTCAACCGGATCATTCCCTTGCAACAATGCAGCTTGAAGGGAAAAAACAAGACAAGGAAAGACTAACTGTTGCTATTTGCTGTAATGAGGACGGTTCGGAAAAACTTCCTTTATGGATTATTGGGAAATATGCTAAACCAAGGTGCTTCAAGAATGTAAACTTGAACAGTCTGAACTGTGAGTACCGTGCTAACAAACGAGCTTGGATGACTGGTGTGTTATTTGAAGAATATGTTCGCCAACTTGATAAAAAAATGGTTGGAAGAAAAATTCTCTTGATTGTGGATAATTGCCCTGCTCATCCAAAAATTATTGAAGGATTACGAAATGTTGAATTATTTTTTTTGCCACCAAACACAACTTCAAAAATTCAACCTTGTGACGCGGGGATCATACGAGCTTTTAAGATGCATTATCGTCGTCGATTTTATAGAAGTCTTTTGGAGGGTTATGAATTAGGGGTTCCAAATCCAGCAAAAATAAATGTATTAGATGCAATGAATCTTGCAATTTCAGCATGGACTATGGATGTTAGTGCAAATACAATTGCGAACTGCTTTCGTCATTGTAAACTTCGATCAACAGATAACATGACTTTTGAGAACTCAGATGAAGGTGGTGAAAGCACTCAAGAACTCCAGAATTTGATCAAAGAGTTGGGTTATCGCAATGCAATGGATGTCGAAGATGTTCTGACTCACCCAGAAGAAAATGTAGTTGCACAGTTGTTGACTGATGAAGAAATTATTGAAAGCGTTATTGGAATTAATAAAGATGATATCGATGAAGAAGATGATGAAAGTTCTACAATGGAACCCCCTTCGCGAAACGAAGCTATTAAAGCGGCAATCACATTGAACAATTTCTTGTTGAGCTATGAGAAAACAACACCAGAAGTTCTTACCATGCTAAGGAAAATTAGAGACGAGATTCAAGGGGAAATTGATTTCAACAAAAAACAAAAGACAATTGAGTCATTTTTCAAGAAACCTTCATAAATCATTCATGTAATATGCTATATATAAGGAATTATTAATTTATATTTTATATGGGGTCTAAAGAAATTATCAAAAATGTATTATCTTATAATTTTAGCGAATTATTAATTTAGCACCCTATCCCCGAGTCGGGACCGGCAAAAAATATTATCTTAGAGAGTTTATTAAATAATCGAGTATTAATTTATCGAGTTTCTACTGTACTATGGTTGCGTTTAGCTGGAGAAAAAAAATTCTTAGTTTTGTGTTTTCAGATTTTTTAAAAAAAAGGAGGAGATTTATTTTCCACAAAACATAAAAAACACGTTCATGTAATACTGTTTTCCATTCTCAAGAAAACAAGGGGGTTACAAAGAAAACAAGGAAAACAAATAAAGTGTGTTTTGTAGTTTCCCTTATTAAGTTGGGAAATGCATGTTTTGTGTTTTATAGAGAATTTTATTGGAAAACAATGATTTGAACGCGATCTCTGTTTTTTTTATTTTTCACAAAACATTTTGTGAAAACAAGGGTGTTTTCCTCCCAACTAAACGCACCCCATGTATTCTTCTTGGCTGTTCTGCAAACGGCCCATGTGTGGTTGAGATTATCTTTTAGGACGGATATGTGTTAGGGTTATTATACAAAGAAGTCACTATACTTTCTCAAAAAGTTCGCCTAAGTTACTAAACTTTCATTTTGTTCACTTAGGTTACTAAACTTATGAAACATGACATTTGGGGTTACTCAACTTGCAAAAATATACGTAAACATCATTGAACTTGTAAAAACATGACATTTATGTTACGTAACTTACCTAAAAATATACGTCCAGATTGCTCGGATTAACATTGAAATTATGGGGGTGTATGTTTATCAAAAGTTCAGTAACCTAAGTGAACAAAATGAAAGTTGAGTAACTTAGACGAACTTTTTAGGAAAGTATAGTAACTTCTTTGTCTATTAACCCTATGTGTTATATCTAAAACAAGAGACATAAAATAGTGTATTACGTGTCTCGTTAGGTTGTACACACCACACCACAACAAAACTATTGTCAATATCGAACTAAATCTTGTTATATATATAATTAGGGATAATTCCATATTTACCCAACTTGAATATCAAAATTTCATATTTACTCGAAACATAAGTTTTTAATGCACAAGTACAATGCATTTAAAGCATATGTTGGGGAAATATGAAATTATGGTGTTTAAGTTGGAGAAATATAGAATTGCCCCATAGAATTACATAGCCAATCTTTATTCTCGACGTGTTCATATAAAAAACTACAAGAGTTATTGTCGTGCTAAAGCACGGCTCGTGATGAACAAAGTTGAAATTTTAAGAGTTTGTTTCAAGCTTTTCACAAGAATTTATGAGCTTATTATCTAAAATAAGCTAGCTTAATCAAGTGTTTAAATAAGCTTATACACTTATGTGCTTATGAACTTGTATAATTCAAATTTTTTGGTTTATTTGATAGGCTTTGAGCTTAGTTACTGAGGTCTATAGCTATAGAGAATTTTATTTTTTTATTGACTTCAAATGTTGACCTGAGTATTTTGTTATAAAGATTTTTGATTCTTTGTTTTGTATTTTACTAGCTCTTTGCTATTTTAAGTTTTTTTAGTAAAGTGTTTTGGTTGTGCTTAGTACGGCTATAACAGTAATATACATGTGGGTCTTTTGGTCTCGATTAAAATTTAGATTTTAAAATTTAAAATGTTAATAGAAGCATTCATTATTTGGTTTGTTAAATAATAAATTCATTATTGGTTTGATGGTCTAGCTTTTGTGTAACCTTTGATATATTTGTGGTCACATTTTATTTTTATAATTTTTAGGGTTACGTATAGATTTAATTAGACACATCATCATATATATTGTTTGTTGGTCAAACACTCAAGCGTCTCTAGTCTCTACTTTTACAATCCTTTGCAAATCATTCTCTTTCAAGACAAGTTTTATACAAGACTTTCTATTGACACTGCTACACCAACTCTCCTTCCATCCATGTACCCATGCCCCCACTTCTCACTATACCAACTCCATTGGCCATTGTCAATTGTCATCTCATATCGCATAAGAGCTAAGGATCCAGTAACACAACCCCCGGTTCTTGGTTTGACGTGACTCGTGTTGGGGTGCGTTACCGCACCAACTCTTCTCGTTGGTTGCCTCACGTTGACCAAAAGCTCTCTTTTCCGAAACCCAATTTCTGAAACCTTAAATACCGAAACCATTTTTTGAAAGTCTGAATTACGAAACCCGTTTCCGAAAGTCTGAATTACGAAACCCGTTTCTGAAAGTCTGAATTACGAAACCCTTTTCTGAAACCTAATTTCCGAAACCCTTATCCAAAACTACGATGTTCGTACACAGATTACAAAAACGATCTAAATACCACTTTTTAACGTGTTTAAATCCTTGATTTTTATGAAAACTTGTTGTAGACACATTAAACTTTCATAAAATGTAAACTTTATAAATCATGCACACTTAAAAGTCAATTTTTGATGTTGTTTTGACAAGGGTTTTCGAAGATACTTAGGATAAAAATAAGCTATATAAATCGTGAAAGTTCCTAGCTTTTTAATTTAGACTTTTTCAAAACTCACTTATAAGCTTTAAAAAACTAAATTGTAACACTTTTAAGCCAAATTTATTAGCTTTAAAAGTTCTGAAAGTTTTTATAAATTTATGAAAGTTTCAAAACGTGACTTTTATAAGACAAAAAAACTATCAAATCATTTTTGGGTAAAGAAACACTACCAAATCTTTCCTTGGCGATTGATATCAATTGTTGTCGTACCAAAAACTAATCATAACACATATTACTTACGAAACCGAAACCAAGAAAGCAAGATTAAAAAGAGGGTTTAGAGAGAGAAGTAGAAGGTGGTGGATTATTTCACAAGTAAGGAATTAAAATAATGAAATAACCAAAACCCCCTTTCCATGTGTGGACAAGGGTATGTATATATATGTGTTCAACCCTAAGGGTGACGCCTAGTTCCTTGTCCTGGGTCGGGCTCGGCTTTGGTTGGGCTTTTGGCCCGTAACATGTACAAGATTAGATTAATCATCGAGCCCGTGTTCCCGAATAGCCTATTACATGCTATACAAGGTTCCTAAAATGTAAAGACCCGTCATATTTCATAATGACTTTTACTTCCGTTGTTTGACTCAATATTTTGAGGCTAACACTCTCATTTGTTGTAAGCATATTTAGGGTTTAGGGTTTATTCATTCTTGAAAACTTAGAGATCTTGCCACCTACATTCACCTCAAGCATACTTGCATATGAAGATATACCACAACAAGCTTGGTGAACTTGTCATCTTTATTCTAATCAACAATATCATGCTTAGTGATTTTGATGTTTAGATTAGGCATTTATATCCAATTGACACTATGTCTTGGATCTCACTTTGTATCATCACAATACACATGGCTGTCCCCTTATTTTTGAAGGCCCCGTGCAACCATTATAATGTACACAATTTTTTTTGCTATATGTCTAAAACTAACTAAAAAAAACCAATAAATTGCTTTAATCGAGTCTCCAAAAAGATTACAAAAACGAGAACAAAATGTCGAACTTGTCACGTTAAAAAATTTAGTCCACAAACTTTTCATAGTAACCTTAAATAATTTTATCAAATTTGAGGGTAAAAACTGTCATATTTGTAAACCATTTAACACTAGTTTGGAAATAATAGTTATTAGAGAATAATGTCAAGACTATATAAGCTAAAAGGTGTAGAGTGCAAAAATCCTAAAGTTATCATATTCTTCGTTGTATGAAAGACCCACAGTGTCTCTGTTTATGCAACCGGTTGAAAATCACTTAGAACTAAAAGTTTTCATCTTACTTTATGTATGGATCAAACTATATCACGTTTAATAACACATATGAGTCAAATTTATGCTCAAAGTCGAACTAAATGTACATACATGTCTATAATCATGGTGCCCCTAAAAAATTTGAGGCCCTGTGCGGTTGACCACCCCGCACATGCTCAAATCCGACCTTGACAATACATCACTTAGACTAGAGATTAGGTGGTTTATGTGTTTAGGCCTTAAAACACAAGGTTTGTTATGTTAGTCTATAAAACATAATGGGTTTGGTTGTACCTGAAGAAGGACTCAACATTTAGCTTAATGTTAGAAAACATTGTAAGTGATGTAAGGGTTTGTTATGTTAGGCCATAAACATAACGGGTTTGGTTCGTTGGAACCCGGAATATCACTTCACTTCACCATGGATTTGACAAGAAAATAAGATAAGAAATAAAGAGAGAAAAGAGGAAGAAGATGAGAAGAAAAGAGAGAGAAAATAAGAGAGTGTTTGGATTGCTATGTGGTTACAAAATGAAACAAATGAGACAACCAACCTTTTCCATACATGGAGAAGGTGTATTTATACCACAACCATGTAAGGTTGGACTTGTCCATTGGGCCGGCTCACTATGAAACTTATTGGCCGAATGGTTTGGACTTGGTCCGGGCTCGGGTCTTGTGGACTTAAGCCCATAACGCTTACACAATTAGATTAAATAAACGAGCCTGATACCCGTAACTTAGCATATTACAACATATATTTAATAAGACCGTGCTTCCATGATTTGTAGCCGAGCTTCCTTGTTCGACTTAATATTTTGAGGCTAACAATCTCCCCCGAAGTGAGGCTTCATGCAGATTCTGAGCTTCCATGTTCAAAAACATATTTTGAGGCTAACAATCTCCCTTAATGTGTGGTCTTCGAATTCCTGAGCTGAGATCTTGAATCTTGCTTCCTTAGACTTTGTTGAGAATTGCTTTATCTATAAGTTCTTGAGTCTTTGGTCTTTATCATGTTGTAGGCTTGTTCCTTCATGCTTTGTGATCTTTGATCTTTAGCCTTTGTCATTGTATTTCGACTTCGTCTTTGATTTCGAGATCTCTAAATCTTTTCCTTGTTTGTCTTGATCGTCTTTGCCACCTTGCGATCTTGTGTCTTGACCAGCTTGCTCATACTTTGCATCTTCTTGAAAGCTCTCTAATAATCTCCCTTAAAGTTTGGTTTTTGAGGAGGGATCTTTAATATCAGAGTTTGCAAAAGTCTTTGTCTTTAATACTTGAGCTTTCTTGATACTTGAATCTTGATACTTATAGTATGTCTTTATAGTTTGAGCATAAGCATGTAGTAATGAATCAGACTCTACTGGAATGAGGCTGTAACACCGTCGTTTGTACCTGCATTTGAATGTTAGTGATAAACAATAAATATGGACGAATATGGCTTTGTCATTCGTCAAGATTCGGTTGCATTAACCTCCGGTTCCGTAGGATCGTTTTACAGTATAAATATTATACCTGTGATCAAGTAGATTCAAAGAATCTCCTTAACAGGGTTTCCAGCTCAAAGCGTAAGATCCTCTCACACAAATGTATTAGATTCACCATGCTTGCTTGTTCTCAATACCGGAACATCTCAAAGCAGACAACACGATATGAGTAAATCAGATAGTTACTATCTTTTTGATTGAGTCGTCAACTCATTTACTAGACCAAATCGATATCCAGTTAATATAAGCTTGATTCATATAGAATCTCGCAAGTCACCTACCGCATAGCTGTTTGATGTTGACTCTGAAAGGATTTCCATTCATCACTGTGAATACTAAAGAGTATCACTCTGAATGTTCTGGAAAAATCACAAGGATAATGCGTAGGACTCTTGTTAACAGCTTATGAACTTATTGGTGTTCAACAGGTGTTTGTCATAGAATGTGTCCTAATGAGATTTATTTTATTAATCTCTTTGCTCTAGACTCGATTAGTGCGTTTTAGTTTTAGTACTCGGAGGCTGGAGCAGACTGCCACCTATTCAATATCAACTAACTTGGAGTGAGAAAGTCAATAGAAGTCATGTATATCTCCGTGACAAATGAGACAAGTATCTTTTGAGAGAAATTTGAATGGCTGGGAAGGGTTATGCATTGCATCACTAGGTACATGATGTCATTCTTCAATATCAGAATTCATCTTTGTGAAAACCAATAGATTATGTATTGACCCGATTTTTGCCTAAAGTATAACACCCCGTGTTTTCAGGTCATTTTACAACGTCATTTATTCCACTATTTATTTTTAGTCTCGTACGCGTTTGCTTTTAATTTTAATCGTTAAGTTAAATCGCGTAAGCTAAAAATTATCATTCAACGTAAACGGGCATCAAACAAATTAAAGTTTACGTCAAACAAGTGTTAGATAATTATTTGGAGGATAATTATTAACTTTGCATATTTTATTTTTATTGGTTACGTAAAATGTTTACGTTTCGCGATAAAATACATTTAGGCATTCACGAAACCACCAAAACTTATCTACGCTTCAACAAATACCCATTTTTATACCTAATGCTTAAAGTTTTATAAAACTTCACCCATGTTATTCATTGTATCCGAATTTTATGTATAAGAATTAAACCAAAACACACACATTACAAGTTTACACTTCTACACTTAACCTATACATCTTATAACTACACATAATGCTAGAAATTCAATACAAGATATCAAAGATATTTTCTAGTCATCCCCCTCCTAAAATTCGGATGCAATATGCACCCTAGGGAACCAAGAGCACGCCAATATCTTCCTAAAGTCTTCTAGCAACACTAGGACTCATCATATCTAGTTCATGACTAGTAAACTTGACCAAATGTTCTCCTTAATTTCCTCCTCATGTTTCACTAAGTCTTGACTCTTCTAATAGTAACTTGGATCAAGTTGTAGTATATAAGTATGCTTCTAGTAAGAGATAACACACACAACACATTTCCTTAAGTAAAAACTTCACAAACTCTCTTGTTCTCTCCTTCCTAGCCCACGACATACACCAAACACCAACAAATGATCCATACAATTTTTATTAGCAAGTATTCAAGTATTCTAACATCATATCTAAGGTATTCTAAGGTGTATTGAAGGCTTGGTTTAGTGTTTAAAAGGGTTAATCAAGAAAAGATCAAGATTAGGGTTTCCTTAGAAATTAGGGTTTTCTAGTCTTGAAAGCTTGGGTTTTGATTCTAAACTAGGATTTAGAACTTATTACTCTTCATCCTACATCATCTTAAGTTCATCTAAAAACCCTACACTCTTTACATTTGTGATTTTATGTGTATATGATGTTTATATAGTAAATCACCATCTAGGAAACATATTAACATGTAAAATGGATTTTTACTCTTGATCATGGTTTGATATATTTTTTCATATGCTATATTGATGTTAAAGACATGTTGGAATGAAAGTATATACATTATACAAGTATGGTTTAATTTATAAAAGTATATATAAATTAATGGTTTAAAAGTTTACTTATTAAAGTTTGTAAGTAAATAAATATAAGGACTTGATATACTTGGACAATTGATGGACTGGCGGACATAAAACATATGAGACTTATAGTAGGAAATATTGTAGAGGACTTGTAGCTATTTTATTTAAGGTTAAAACTTCATAAAATAAGTTTATATAATTAAATACATATTTAACAAAAGTGGACTGTTTTAAATTTGAAAATAAAGTATTTATTTTATATTTTATTAAAATACTACATGTCATGACGATCGCAGGCATATAGAGAACTCGAAAATCCGAGCTATAACGAAGAAGATACACCATTTGCAAGTTTACGATAATAAATACTTTTATAAAAATAAATTACTATTCATTTCAGAAACTTTTTTGGAAAATATTTTAGTTAGATAGAACTTGTAATCACAAAGACGTGCTCGAAAGAATCACTAAAAACGAAATTAAAATGGATAAGTTACGACTTTTACGAGGTTACGACGATTAATTTAAAAAAAATAGTTTTATAAAATACACATGAACAGTACAAGTATTGTTCATCAGAGGACTAAAAAGTTATAAATTTAGTATTTTGATAAATCTTTTTAATACAAAAGCGTGGACATAAGGAACGTAAAAAACGGACTTAAAACGAGAAAGTTACGACATTTTTACTAAGGTAATATTTATAAACATTTTAACTTTATAAATATTATTTTTCAATTACAATTAAATGGTGATGTAGCCACATAGAATTATATATGGTATTAGTTATTCAAATTACTTAGTACTCATACGACCTATAACTAATTAGGTTGCATTCGGACACATACGTGACGCATTTTCATTCTGTGACTTACATTGTTGATTCATTAACTCGAGGTGAGTTCATAGCCCCATGTTTTTACGATTATAATGATTTACAACTATTAGGGTGAGAAACATGCTTTGTTTTACAATTGGACACAAGTGGACATTTTTACATTATGATTACGTGTTTGCCTAAGTAGCGATAACCCATTGAGCCTATTATCATAAACTTTCAATTACTAGATTGTAAGCGCGAATGTTATAAATAGATCTGTTTGGGATTGACCTCCCTGTTCGGGTGAGTAGCACTTACTGTGCAGGTTTGCCAGACAACGAACGTATACCATGTCGGATTTAGGATGTTGCGGGTTAGAACATCATCAAGGGCAATGTTGGCAATTTATATTGCAATTCATACATGTCGAGCTTTAGTGTCATGAGCTTAGAGAAATATAATTACATTTTTGTGATGTTTACATCTGTTGCATTATCATACACTTGGGAAATCTTGTGGTCCTACATTATACATTTTATAAACCTATGAATTCACCAACATTATTGTTGACGTTTTAAAGCATGTTTTATCAGGAGACCAATGAGGTACAAGACAAGGGATACATTGGTGGTCACATTTTAGAAGTCATGTGCATTAAAGATTTGGTTGCATTACATTTTGGGAAAATATTTGTTATGTGCTAGAATCTTTACCTTTTGAACAATAAACAAGTGAAGCTATGGGCTTTTGTAACAAACAATTTGTTTAAATCCAATGTATCAGTTTTACGACTCTTTTTGAGGTCGTTCTCATATATATCTTGTGCTGTTGATCTATGACGTAACACTCCCATGACCTATATTCCACTGCGAACCTAATTGGGGGTGTTACAGATTGGTATCTAGAGCCAAGGTTATAGAGAACCAGGTCAAATGTTTTTGCTAGACTATAACCGTTTTCAAACATTGCATTCATACAAAAAGGGGTTTTCACGGGACATACATACATTTGTTTGCATTAGTTGGTTAGACTAGATGATGTCATGATTGATATACGTGTTTATAATATATATTACGCATATTACGATAAAAGTCTTATATTAATACCTATATAAGCTACTTTTGATTTTCGGATTTTGTCATGTCGGATTCAGAGCATTCCACGGTTACTTACACAGAGGTTTCTTGTGAGTTTAAGGATCTGTCAGATGTAGGATCTCCGGGAGTCATTGTATACGGATACGATGGACTGCCCATAATTCCAGAGGACCCTTATGCTTATGTGGAGGCTGCTCTTCAGTCCCTACCATCACTGGATTACGTGCCTGGCCCTGAGGAGCCAGAGCAGGCACCACCTCCACCAGATTTTGTTCATGAGCCTGTATACCTAGAGTTTATGCCACCTAAGGATGATGTGCTTTCAGCCGAGGAGCAGCCACTACCTGCTGATATCTCACCCGCTGATTCACCGGGTTATATTACTGAGTCCGATCCCGAGGAGGATCCGAAGGAGGAGGATGATGAGGATCCTGAGGAGGATCCAACTAATTATCCCACTGATAGAGATGATAAGGAGGAGGAGGAGTCCTCTGGAGATGATGCTGATGACGAGGAGGAGGAGCACCTAGCTTCGGCCGACTCTGTCCCACCACCCGCATGTCATACCACTGCTAGGATGTCTATCCGAGCTTAGACACCTATACCATTTCCGTCTGAGGCAGAGGTTGACAGACTTCTTGCCATACCTACTTCGCCACCATCTCCACTTACATCATATTCATCACCACTACCATAGATACCATCCCCACCATTACCTATATCACCTTCACCACTACCTGCTAGTCCTACCCACTCTTTAGGCTACAGAGCTGCTATGATCCGGTTGAGAGCAGAGTCACCATCTACTTCCCATCCACTACCACTATCACCACCTATCATACTCCCACGTACCATGGCATCTATGGCTATGATGAGAGTTTCCGCACCATCCACTTACTATTTAGCACCACCATCAGGGACACCACCATCAGGGACACCACCACTTTTACCTATACCATTACCTACATCATCACCACCTTTGCTTCTACCCTCTACTGACTGTAGAGCGGATGTTCCCGAGGTTACGTTACCACCTCGAAAGAGGTTGTGCATTGCTCCTGGTCCCAGATTTAAGGTTAGGGAATTTTCATCTACTCTTACTGCTAGGCCTACTGGAGGCTTTAGAGCAGATTATGGTTTTGTTGGCACTCTGGATGCCGAGATTAGACGTGACCCAGACAGGGAGATAGGTTATGGGATTACTGATATTTAGGAGCATCCTGATGAGATTGCAGAGGAGATACCAGCGACTGATGTGGCAGAGTTGGGTCAAAGGATGACATATTTTGTCACTACTATTAGGCAGGATACATATGAGATTTATAGGTTACGGGATTACTGATATTAGGGAGGATCCAGATGAGATTGCAGAGGAGATACTAGCGACTGATGTGGCAGAGTTGGGTCAAAGGATGACAGATTTTGTCACTACTGTTAGGCAGGATACAGATGAGATTTATGAGAGACTTGACGATGCACAGGATAATAGATTGTTGATGAGCGGCCAGCTCAACTTGCTACGTAGAGATAGGCGTTCCCATGCTCGCATGACTAGACTTATGGAGAGTAAGGCTAGAGCTTCTCGTGAGGCATGGTTACAATCTATGGATGCCAATGATACGACACGTTATGAGGTTAGAGCACTACTGACTACGGTTTTAGCACAACAGACTGAGATTAGAGATTTGCGGGTTGCAGACCGCAGAAGACAAGCATAACTCGTAGAGGCACTGACTCTGATGAGGACATTGCAGACTCAGATGGTAGTACTACAGAGTCAGCAGAGACACGCTAGGGATCCAACATATCCTGATGTACCAGAGGAGACCGGTAGTAGTTCTTTGATATGGTTATGTCTTAGCTATTTTGTATAGCCTACTAAGTATTACGGGGTAACTCCTGGCTAATAAGGTTCTAGGTTTTATTTTCATCTTGTAACCTAATGGTAGTGATTATTTTGTAACCAGCCGGTCATGTATGTTTTCCAGATTATATATGGAATGGATGTATTATGTCATGTCTGTAATCGAATTTATTATGAATGAATGTCGATTTAGCTACACCATTGTTAATTTTAATTCAGTTGTATATTTCACTGTGTGATGTGATCTCACTTTATTTATTGTGTATATGTCATGTTGCGGTTATGATTGTATGAAATCTAACGGTATTATATTTTCGTGTGATTTTGAAGAA
This sequence comes from Tanacetum coccineum, assembly GCA_026074375.1. Classification (NCBI taxonomy): domain Eukaryota; kingdom Viridiplantae; phylum Streptophyta; class Magnoliopsida; order Asterales; family Asteraceae; genus Tanacetum; species Tanacetum coccineum. The sequence goes on from BQNB010001156.1 coordinate 79,194, forward strand.
AATGGCACCAAATAAAAGAACCACAAGGGCATCACCAACCACAACCACCACCACCACACCTGTCACCAATGCCCAACTTAAAGCACTGATCGACCAAGGCGTTGCTGATGCATTGGCAGCACGTGACGCTGACAGAAGTCGAAATGGTGATGACAACCATAATTCGAGAACGGGTAGTAGAAGGACATAATAAACTGCTCGTGAGTGTACTGACACTGACTTTCTCAAATGTTAACCCATGAACTTCAAGGGTACTAAAGGAGTTGTTCGTCTAACTCAATGGTTTGAAAGAATGGAGACTGTCTTCAATATCAGTACCTGTGCAGTCGAAAACCAAGTTAAGTTTGCTACTTGCACCCTTTATGGTGTTGCCTTAACATGGTGGAAATCCCATGTCAAGACAGTTGGTAAGGATGCCGCTCACGGCATGCCTTGGAACACACTTATGAAAATGAAGACTGCTAAGTACTGCCCTCGAAATGAGATTAAGAAATTAGAGATGGAGATCTGGGAGTTAAAGGTGAAGGGTACTGACTTGGCAAGTTATACTTAACGCTTTCAAGAGTTGGCTTTGTTGTGCGGGAGGATGTTTCCCGAAGAGTCTGATAAGATTGAAAAGTATGTCGGTAGTCTTCCCGACATGATACATGGGAGTATAATGGCGTCTAACCCGAAGACGATGCAGGATGCAGTTGAGTTTGCAACTGAGCTAATGGATAAGAAGATCTGCACTTTTGCTGAATGTCAGATTGAGAATAAAAGGAAGTTTGAGGACACTTCAAGGAACAATCAGAACCAACAACAACAAAGTAAGAGGCATAACACTGGTAGAGCCTACACTGTCGGGCCTCGGGAGAAGAAGCCATATGGTGGATCTAAGCCACTGTAATCTAAATGCAACTATCACCCTGATGGTCCGTGTGCTCCCAAATGCCACAAGTGCAACAGAGTTGGCCATCTGGCCCGTGACTGCATGAGTCCTACAAATGCCAATACTGTTAACAACCAAAGGGGCATTAGGGTAGGTTAGAAAGCTACTTGCTTTAAGTGCGGAGCCCAGGGACATTTCAAGAGGGAGTGCCCAAAGCTAAAGAACAACAACCGTGGTAATCAAGGTGGAAATGGCAATGCATCAACAAAAGTGTATGTGGTGGGCAATGCAGGGACAAACCCAAACTCAAATATCGTTACAGGTACGTTCCTTCTAAACAACCACTATGCTTATATCCTATTTGACACTGGCGCCGATAGGAGTTTTGTGTCTACTGCATTTAGCTCCCAAATTGATATCACACCAACTACATTAGACCATTATTACGATGTTGAACAAGCTGACGGGAAAATAGTTGAGATAAACACTATTGTGGAAATCGTAGAGGGGGGATGAATACGTTTTCCTTTTAAAATCTTAAAAATGTTTCGTATCAAATCACCGATCAAGCGTGATATAATATGAAGAGTGTTTATATAAATTATATACCAACAATACATATTCACATCAATGTTCACATCAATCCATAACACAAACACAATCAAAACTATATAAGCAACACAACACACAATTGCAAATATAAATATAGAGCGATAAATGCAAGTATAAATGTAAAGAGATAAGTAAAAGGAAATGCAAACCGGACACGATGATTTATAGTGGTTCGGTCACGAAGCACCTCTTCGCCCTACTCCACTCCCCGAGCACCAAACTCGAGAGTTATCTTCACTAGTCAACAAGCTCCCTTTAGGCGGAGAAAACCGTACACAACGTTGCTTATATCAATTTCCGACACTAAGCTAGATGTCGAGTTCTAATCTTAGCTAGAACCAATCTATCACGACTTCACAACTTCTTCACTACTTACACGACTTCACAACACAACTTCACAACTACACAACTTCTTCACTTCACAACTTCACAACTTCACTTCACAACTTCCCTACACTTCACAACTTCACTACACTTCACATCTTCCCTACACTTCACAACTTTACATCACCAAGACACTACCAAGATCATCATGATCTAACATACCTTCTTATGATCACCATGATCTAACTATTACACAAGTTTGGAATACATGGACTCGATCTATACATTGTGAATGTAAGATATGTCACGAATGCACTAACTAAACTACATAACTTCGCATCTTGATGATAGCGAGAGTTCTTCTTTTGCACTTGAATGGATGGATGATTGATCACATTTAAACAAACTTATAACAAGTTAAGTGATCAAAGAAAAAGGTTTGAAAGAAGAGTTTAGATCTGACAAAAACTATGTGCAAAGAGGTGAGAAAATCTGTGGAAACAGTCTACTATTTATATGGAAAAATATTAATTCTTTATTTGGGCGGTCCCCTTAATTATACAAGGGCGGTCCCCTTAATTATGGCCGGTCCCCTTAATTAATTAAGGGGACCGCCCATTTTTCAGACGCTCCATTTTTGTCTTTTTGTGGAGAAGGTTTTTCTGGAAATTTCTAGCCCTTTTTTGGTAGAAAATTTGAATTCAAAATATTTATTTTGAATGAAACATTTCTTATAAATACAAAAATGTTTTGAATATGTTTTTTTTAAATGTTTGTCCCATTTTATAAAAAATGTAAGGTTTGGAAAAATAAAAAATTTCTTTGATCATTCAACAAATTAAAGTTTGTTTGTTCATACCTTTAGTGATTTACGTCGGGTGCAAACTTAAATTTGTTGTTGAAGAAAACATGAAACGTCGAAAGATGTTGACGTATGAATTGATGATTTGTGATTACGAGTAACTTAAGCACTTTACGTTATGTGTTATAAGTTACATGTTTGTCATCATCAAAACATAAAGAGAATGTATAGATTAAATATCGTAATGTAATATTTCTACCAACAATCTCCCCCTTTTTGATGATGACAAAATATATAAACTATAACTCATAATAAAATGTATAAGTTACTTGTTTACACTTCTTCTCCCACTTTTGTCAAAACAAAAAGGTGGACTCCTAGACGAGACTTTAACTACACTTTAACTCTTCAATCAAAGAGGCGAGCTTGCATCATCCTAAGTGAAGCCTTGATTCTATCAATCCCTTTTAAACAATGACATCCCTTGAACGTTGACTCAAGCGGATCCATGGATCAAATTAGTTGCAAACTCTTAACCTACATCAATGGTTAGTTTCGTGCAACAAAGAAAAAAAAAATAGGGATAAAAAACACATATCAAAAAATGTATAGATGTCTTAAACGGTTGCAAACGTAATGGATTGGACATTTTCAAATGCTCCCCCTTGGTGTATGCTCCCCCTTGATTGGGGCACCAAGAAATCGAGTAACGGAAAAGTGCTACAAAACAAAGTTAGTAGAAAAATGCACATATATATAATGATGATGATAGATATATATGCAAGACACTTAGTAGGGAACAAATCATGTATGTTTTAGGTATATGCACTCTAAAGTGTGGCACTAAAGACAACAACCTAAAAAAATGATGAATGCTTAAGACGTGGAAATGTTTATGAACAAATGATAAGATTTGACCGACATATGCTTAAGGGCTAAGATTCGATCAACACGTTCCTTATGGTATCATCATCTAACCAAGATAATGATGTGGATTTAAATAGACTAATGGTTTTATTAAGAGATTCCTTAATCCTCAAGGTTTCTTTGTTAAGTATTATGTATACTTTTCATGTATGTGGTGTTTAAGGATAAACATTATCGTAAGACTCTAGGTCGAACTAAATGTTGATGATAAGAATGATTTGTTGAGGAAACATAAATGAAGAAGGATGAGCGTGAATGGAAAGGGAAGGTGTTGACTATAGGTTTGTTGGGTGTTTGGTAGGTTTGGAGAGTGAGGTGATGATAAAATGTTGTTTTGTTGTTGGGAGAGATGTATGGCTAAGAGGTTTGATAGGTCTTGTAGTTGATTAATGTCATCAACTAGGCTTTCTCTACTTGGAGATAGAGGTGGTGTGTGTTGAGTTTGGTTGTCACTTTGAGGTGGAGATTTAGTGTGAGTAACATGTGAATTGATGGGTGAGACAAGAAATGAAGGATGTGAGGCAACTTGTGGTGATGTGGGAGTGTCCTTAATGTAAGAATTTGGTAATTCTTGATTGGGGTGATTGTTTTCTTGAGATGGTTCATGATGAGAAGTGAGTGGTTTTGGCATTGGTGTAGATGAATTTATATTGAGCTCATTGAAAGTGTTACAAGGGTTTAGTTTCTTCCTCCAAATAGGTTTCATACTCATTTTGGCTTCCCTTGATGGTTTGGATGTGGGTTTGTTAGAGGATGTCATTGGTAAGGATGATTATGATGATGATGATTGTGATGAGGAGATGTCATTGGTGAGAATGTTAGTAGATGGTTGTTAATGTTGATGATCAAAGGTGAAAATGTGAAAATGGTGGAACATTGTGATGACTCAACAACACTTGAAGGTTGAATATCATCTCTGTGTTCTTCACTTGCCAAAAAACGGAAATGAACAAATGAAAGACACGATATTGTGATGACTCAACAACACTTTGAAGATTTAATATCTTCTTTGTGTTCTTCACTTGTTAAAAAGTGGAAATGATTGGATGAGACGCATTTCATTACGAAATTCACTTGACTTTTGACAGCATAGGCACACATGCTTATGAGTGTCGGGATATGAAGATGAGACACATTTCATTATGAAATTCACTTGTGGGGAATGGTTACATGGTGAATCTTCTTGTGAAGATGACAAGGTGGATGACTCGAGGTTGATAGTAGTAAGGATGTCTCGGTTTTTCATTTCACTTTGGTGATTTGGGGATGTACTAGAACTAATGATCACTAACAAGAGTGAATAATAGTTATGAGGTTTGAGTGTATGGTAGAAGTGTATCTTGTGGTTTCTAGTGAATAAGAATCACCTATGTGAGTTCTTGAGAGTGTTTGGTTAAAGGATATATGTGAAGATGTGTGTTTTCCCTTCCCTTTTAATTAGTGCTCATCCGGAAATAAGTTGTGGAATAAAAAGAATAAATGAAGAGAAATAACGACGGAAGCGATGAGCTTGACAATTTCATTATGGATGACGGTTAGCATACGATGAACTTCATCCGCGAAGTTATGTAGCTCTTCTCGAATATTGCAATTGTTCGTAGAACAATCACATAACGAGGTACGGGGTTGTCTTAAAGGTGATAACGGAAATGTGGATGAAAGATATTAACCATTTATATAATAATAGAGGCATGATTAAGGTTTTTGTGAAACTACTTAGACATGAACAATAAGTAGCCTTTTAATTTGAATTTCGCGAATTAAAAATGCTTAAACATTTCAGATGAAATGATTAAGTTGTTGAGATTTATTAGAATGTATTTAATAGTAACAAGACTATTAAAATGAGAATGACACGTTTATGAGATTTGTTTCATCATTCCTAGACCTAGACAAAAAAATAAACGGTTCACGTTTGAGTGGTTTGGTGAGGATGCCAGCGATGTTGTCTAGATTGACTAAGGTAAAACCTAATTTCTACGTGCTTAATGTGTACTCCTAATGAGATACAAAGTTTATCGATGTATACTATCATTAGGCATATTTAGAAAGAGCCATTTAATCAAATTAGAGAATGAATATGAGACTATCACTAGTGGTGCTCAATTCAGGCTAAACACGACCATTTTTACGGGTTATACACCGAACCCAACTTCACTCTTGGAAGCAATTCAACCGTTAGGTCAAATTGAATTTCTAGTGCAATAGATTCTCCAGTAGTCATTCTCATGTTAGACAAAATAGAATTCTTATATTTGCCTAATGAAGTGTAGCAAAGATAAAATTTGTATTATCTTTTCATAGAGGACCTAACATGACTCAACTAACATACTTTAATTCCGGTTCGCATAATCCTAATCAAGATGTGTGGAATTCTAAGATAAGCGTAAGCAAGATGTTTTAATCTTTTGTTCAAGATCTATAGGTTGTTTGGTTTCGATTACATATTGCTTGATTTAATGGATGTCTTATATTTAGTCATCTTACATGTGTAGTTGTCACATGTGATATTTAACGTGTTTGGTTTTTCAAAAGCCAAGAGATGTGTTTATTTGTGACAATGACAAATATGTTATATTGAGAGTGTTTTAAGAATTCTCCATTTCATGCCATGTGAAGTGAATCTCATCAATATTATTTATCTTAATTGAGTTTGTGATTCTTTAATGATAAATTATTGAAAAGAGACATATTTTATTTTTTAAACAAATATGCTTTTCTAAAATTATTATTCTTATCAATGTTGTATATTCATAATAAATAAGTATTTGAATAAATGTTATTTTTACTGTGTAAGCATTGATACATATTTATTTTTTGAAAATAGGTTATTTTTCAATTCTAATAACTTATATTTTTCAAATGATATGTAGTGTATTTTCTTGTAACACAACCATTTATGCTACGAAGAAAATAAGATGCATAGGATATATATTATCCTTTATCAATCCTTTAATACGACAAGTCCATAAATCATTTAAACATGATCGTCCTCCACCCCCAACCTCAGGTTATCCTGGGTGAATAAATCAAGAATATTATTTTTTATTTTAAGAATTTTAAGTTAAAAGTGAATGTTGTATGACAAAGTTTAACATATATTTTAGTTTTGCTCGTGTTAGATTTTTCGGAATGACACATTTATTAATTGCATTGCAATGTAAATTGCTTAAATATTTCGGACGAAACATCCAAGTCGTCAGTCCTACTTCATTGTGTATTTGATACGTGTATTAAACATATTAGTATAATGTTTGGAACACAACCATTGGACAAGTAGACTCAATATGGCATCATCAACAAAAGTGTGATTTATGATCCGATGCATATTCTTTTCATCTAGAAAAGGATGTAATTATTTTCATATCAATCTAGTGTGATTGAAGTACGAAAACCAAGATAATATATCTTATATAAATATATAAATATATATATATATATAAATAAATATATATAATAAATATATAATATATAATATATAATGATATATGTCTTGAAGCTAAACTAATAAGAATCCAATTTCTGTCCTACACGAAAACATGACCAATTAGATTCGATAATGATATTAATCATAATTGAATAATGAATCGATATATAGTCAAAATATTTCTTGACCCTCACAAACACTCATTTAAAAGAAAATAAATAAACTTTTAAATAGTGTGTTCCATTAACCCAAAGATTAGTTGTAAGGTGAGGTTGATGAATAGATGAAAGATAAATTTTCTTTATTCAAGGTGTCGTAAATTTACTTGTCGAAAAAACTATTTGTGTATTATGAATAATATACTTAGTTTTTGACATTTTATGAGTATATATATGAGTTTTCTAACAATTTTTATACAACATATATTTTTAAAATACATATGTTTTTAAAAAAAATATAAATATGTGTGAATGTTAGAACCATAGCAAGCACAAACATTTTCTGGTTCTTAGTTAAATGATGTATATACAATAATTTTAATTTGTTTAACAACCCAAGGTCCAAACAAAGCAAGTTGTTTAAAATATTTTAAATGTGTTCTTGAAATAGATTAAATCGTTGGAAATATTTAGGTGACTAGTTTTAACATATTTAATAATATACTTGATAAGTTATTGAACTTTTATTCATAAGTATATTCCCATACTCGAAAAGATTTACAAGATGTTTATGTGACATTTGTAAATTAATTGATTTATGCCTATATGCAATGAAAGAGCAATTTCGTAATCTTAATGCAAGAAATCTAGCATAAGTTCATATTAGACACATAATTCAAATGTGAACATGATACAAGTCTTAAGAAATTCAATTAGCTCAATTAGAAAATAGTCAACAATCATTAATATTTCTATTAAAAACTTAAGACACAAAGAAGTGCATATAATCACATAGCATAACACATAAAAGTATTTGTCGTCGTTTTGTGTATTAGATACAACAACGTATACATAACTCGGTTTTATTTGAAAATAAAATACTTTCCTCCCCATTTCAAAAATCAAGTTTAATATTTTTGAAAATTTAATTACACCATTTATCAAAGATATATCGACTAGAAATGTCCGACTCGAAAGAAAAGATAAAATACAAAGTTTATACGTAAAACGAGACTCAACGTTTTGGACATTAAGTAGTATTTTGCCTTTGTGACTAGATTAACTTTGAAATAAATACTTGGAAGTATTTTTATATGAAAGTAGACTCAATTCTCTTCGAAATGACGGGTGACACGACTTCTACGGACTTACGATTGATTTTATATGATTTTTCAAATTTTCTGAAAAACTACTGAATCAGACAGGTGGTCCCCTTAAAATTAAGGGGGCCGCCCAAATATTTAAGGGGGCCGCCCACCTGATACTCAGAATTACGATTTTTGAAAAAAATAATTTTCTGACTTTTGCAAAAGGGGTACAACTTTCTGAATTTGATACCGAAAATATAACACTTATTTTAAGCATCATTTTTATCTCGAGCTAGTATAATTAGTGTATATAACATCAAAACTAATACAAGTTAATCAACAACACAATTTTCATATTTAATCCCCCTTAATGGTAATTTGATACATGGATCGTACTCAATTTTTAAACCATTTGTTTTGAAAATTAGAGGGACGTGACTCTTGATACCAATTATGGAAATCGTAGAGGGGGGGGGGGGGGTGAATACATTTTCCTTTTAAAATCTTAAAAATGTTTCGTATCAAATCACCGATCAAGCGTGATATAATATGAAGAGTGTTTATATAAATTCTAAACCAACAATACATATTCACATCAATCCATGACACAAACGCAATCAAAACTATATAAACAACACAACACACAATTGCAAATATAAATATAGAGTGATAGATGCAAGTATAAATGTAAAGGGGTAAGTAAAAGGAAATGCAAACCGACACATGACTTATATGTGGTAATCGGCACGAAGCACCTCTTCCCCTACTCCACTCCCCGAGCACCAAACTCGAGAGTTGATCTTATTAGACACAAGCACCATTTAGGCGGAGAAAACCGTATACAACGTTGCTTATATCAATTTCCGACACTAAGCTAGACGTTGAGTTCTAATCTTATCTAGAACTAATCTATCACGACTTCACAACTTCTTCACTACTTACACGACTTCACAACACAACTTCACAACTACACAACTTCTTCACTTCACAATTTCACAACTTCTCTACACTTCACAACTTCACTACACTTCACATCTTTCCTAAACTTCACAACTTTACATTACCAAGACACTACCAAGATCATCATGATCTAACATACCTTCTTATGATCACCATGATCTAACTATTACACAAGTTTGAAATACATGGACTCGATATATACATTGTGAATGTAAGACATGTCACGAATGCACTAACTAAACTACATAACTTCGCATCTTGATGATAGCGAGAGTTCTTCTCTTGCACTTGAATAGATGGATGATTGTATCACATTTAAACAAACTTATAACAAGTTAAGTGATCAAAGAAAAAGTTTTGAACGAAGAGTTTAGATCTGAGAAAAACTATGTGCAAAGAGGTGAGAAAATCTGTGAAAACGGTCCACTATTTATAGGGAAAAATATTAATTTTTTATTTGGGCGGTCCCCTTAATTATACAAGGGCGCTCTCCTTAATTATGGCCGGTCCCCTTAATTAATTAAGAGGGCCGCCCATTTTTCAGACGCTCTCTTTTTTGTCTTTTTGTGAGGAATGTTTTTTTGGAACTTTCTAGCCGTTTTTGGGTAGAAAATTTGAATTCAAAATGTTTATTTTGAATAAAACATTTCTTATAAATACAAAAATGTTTTGTATATGTTTTTTAAAAATGTTTGTCCCATTTTATAAAAAAAATGTAAGGTTTGGAAAAATAAAAAATTTCTTTGATCATTCAACAAATTAAAGTTTGTTTGTTCATACGTTTAGTGATTTACGTCGGGTGCGAATTTAAATTTGTTGTTGAAGAAAACATGAGACGTCCAAAGATGTTGACGTATGAATTGATGATTTGTGATTACGAGTAACTTAAGCACTTTACGTTATGTGTTATAAGTTACATGTTTGTCATCACCAAAACATGAAGAGAGTGTATAGATTAAATATCGTAATGTAGTATTTCTACCAACAATTATAATTGTTCTCATAACTAATTGCACCACACCACGAAACAAAACATTTTTTGTACTAATATCAATAGTGCATTATATTGTTGCTTAAAGAGATTAAACAAACAAAAAAAAATACAAATCCAAAATGTCAATCCATATGGTTTTCTAATTTTTATAAATAGAAAACAAGTATAACAAACAATTAAAGGTACCCCATATAAGTGTCGGTAGGGCACTTTAGATTTACAATTTGTCAATATCACCTCACCCAGAAACATATTGTCAACTACAACTTAAATTCATTCATGGGTCTACTTAACATTAACATTATTCAATAAATACAACTTAGAATATTACCTGCATACTCACAATATTCTAAAAACTTAGAAATACATTATCCTAAATTATATAAGCATTTACTTAATTGCATGATGTATATTTTGAACTTAAATTGCCTGTTGAGGCATATATTTTTCATGGCTTATAGCTAAACCACAGTAGCGAATAATACTTGAACCTTAAGTTAACTAAATCTCTATTATTACAACATATGTGATTACACAAATTCGTTAGCTCTTGTGGACAGAAAACAAAGCCTGCCATGAAATTTTTAAAGCCTTTTGATGAATAAGTCAAGTCTTCAAAAACGAAAGTATAAACTTCACAATGTCATAATCATTAAATAGCGAACATCATATCATTTAAATTATTTACGAGTATCTTGTTTGAATTAATATCAAGAACAAATATATTAAAATGTCCACTAAACTTTCTCTAAGAGTATGAATTATCCAAAAATATGACAATTTGAGGGCATATATGCTTTGTTTCGTTGAAGAAATTAATTTTTGAACATCTAGGGGCAAAGTAATATATTGTCCCAGTAGAATACAACCTTGAACTCCTTGCTTGAATTTCTATCTCTTTAGTCATGCGGGACGAGTTCTTCTGATACATCGTGAGTGTAGCTATCACGAGGTCTTCTGATACAAGTGTATCATCGCGATTGTAGATAAAACAATGGATTCTGAACCAAAACTGTTGGCTTAAATGTAACGATGTTTACTTCATTACAACACTTCTGCATACTTTCGCTACAGTTGGCCGGGAATGTGTGATTTTTGTTTCGTGTTTTCGCGTGTAAATGATGTGTTCGGGTTATAATGAAGCATGCAAAGACATACGTTTTGCGTAACGTAGAAAAGCAGTGACAGATATCTAACCTCCAATTTCTTGCACACTTGGAATATTATTTTTATGGAATATTTGTTAACTTGTATCAATATTTTATAAACGTTTAGATAATATTTGACTTTATACGGAATATAAAATAGTAATCCATAAATTCATGCATGGATGTATACCTGCTCTACTCATAAACGACATATCATTCATAAAAAATGAAATGAAATTTGTTTTAAGATTCCACATTCTACTGTTCTAACTGTGATTCTCTCTGCATTGTTCGCAGGTACGGGGATATAGGAGGGGGAAGGGTGAACTGTGAACACCCACACCCCTAAGGAAAGAAATTGATAGTGTAAATCTTGTAAGTAATTTGTTCTACGCGAATTCATTGCCCCGGCCCAGAATACAATTAATCCGGCTTATGATACATGAGCTCCTAGTAGTTTACCGATAAGTCGGGCATTCCTGGCCCACCAAGCGAAACCGGTAATTAAATAGGTCATTTTCTTTTGGTGAAATCCAATACAAGAATGAAAGAAACAATATTTCTCAAAGAAGATCTTTTTTCTCCGTTAACAATTATTATAGGGCTCAATTGATTTAACAATTAATTATATTATTCGAGTTATCGTGTGATTAGCATAGGATTCATTTTTTATCCTCAATAAACAAAATTTATAGTGTAATTTTTAGAAATTATTAAAGTTTGGCACCTCGTTATACATCAAATCAATCGTGATGTGTTAATTGTATAAACAGAAAAGAAACAAACAAAATATGCTGTTGATTGTTACTGGGATGCTCTCCTCGATCTTGTGTTTGTCTTATGCTTGTAATATATACGGGAATATCTTTAATTGCGTGTATGTGTAAAATGATGCATTATTCTGATAGCGAAATATATATTAAATGGTAAAAGCTTGCTTATCATTCAATAATCAAATCAAATACAAAATATAGTTACATTAGAATACTCTGGTCTCTACTACTTTTATAAAGCATTTAGCTCATTTTATTTTTAAAAGTCTTAAAACATTATGTAAAAAAAATTACTTTATTAGGAAAGTAACAAACCATATTAGTCAATGTTGTTCACCATATAAGTTTTTTTAATACAGTCAACTTGTAACTGCTAACATTGATATTGTCACCAATTCAGTCAAATTGTAACCGCTGCATTCATGTGGTCCATTTGTAACGGTCCATTAAACATCATTTAAGTGTAAAACATAAACTCAAATACTCATTGAGTATAAAAAATCTAACACGCTAACAAAATTCCTAACACCAATTTCATTTCTCTATTTTATCTCTTTTAAAAACATAAACATCTTTCTCTCTCTTTCTTCAAACCACCAAATTCCGCCGTCTCACAGATCGGATTTTGCCGACACTACCGTTTAGTTCTGCCGCCACCTTTGCCAACATCATGCGCTGTCAGCCGCTATCGCCGCAATTGTCTCCGCCGTCTGCCAAGCTAATGATCATGACTTTGGTTGACTAGGTGGTTTCAGTACGCTATGTGATTTCGGCGTGTTTTTTGTGATTTTGATCATGGCTTTTGTTAGATCTATATGAATATTTTGAGCAGCTTTATTTCATTTTGATGGTGAAGCATGGATGCCGTGTGTAAAGGGACTACGCCCAGCTTTCTTATTGGCTTTCAGAATCATACCCTCATGTTTGCTTTTGGCTCCATTACTAATGTTGCTACTCACGGGAGGTATAAATTCATTAGTCAATGTTCACCATAAACATTTTAAAATTCGCATCAGATTTAATGTATACATTTTTTAACTAACATGTGTTAATAATAGCTCATTTAAAAGAGTTTGTAACTCTTGGTCAAAAGAAGTTATGAGCATTAATCGGACAATTAAATTCATTATCTCCTCCATGAATTCATAGTGGTTACATGACCATAATCATGGTCTTTAAGTTAATCTTGAGGAAACTAATAGCACTCTCGGGGAGTCTAATAGAACTCGAGATAGATATTTTGTTGCACTTCATGATAAAGAGATTGAGCTTGCGAAGTACAAGACTTTCAAAGACCATACAATTGAAAATGACACACTTAAACGTAAGTTAAAAGAAACTCAAGCAACATTAGCTCAAAAAGAACATGACATAAATGAAGGTTTGAAATTAAAAGCCTATAAAATTTCAGTTATCAAAGAGAAACACTAGCTAAACTTGATCCGGAGGTCGGGGAGGATTAAACAAGAAGTAAGCCATTTTATTTAGAGAGAGAAAAAGGAAAGATGTGTATGTGTTTTAAAGAGAGAAAGAACACACACACACACACACACACACACACACACACTTTGGTGAAATGATAAAATGAATCCTCACCCCTTCATAGAAGTATGGAGGGGGTATTTATAGGTCAAGACAAGGGAAACTATTCTAACTTAACAATTCTAGTCCCTGCATGTCTTGCCTAATTACAACTAGTGTAATTTCGTATTAGTCAACATATTTTAAGGCTCACAATCTTCCCCTAATATGTGGACATACGAAATTACTTACAATGTTCCTATCAGGTACAAATACTCCAGCTTGGATCTTCAGTGTCTTTAATTGTACAGGAACCATTGTAGTATGCATGAGTTGGATTAACTTCCCCCAGATTCATGCAGCATGTCTTGAAAAGCTTTCTTCTTAGACTTTTTTTGGCGAAGTTTCTGAATCAGCTTCCCCCCAAACCAACATCCCTATCTTGAGCAGATTCTGAAACTTTGATGTAGCTAGAAAAAACTTCTATTTGACATTTACGTGTACAGCGGAATTTTGTAGAAGTAGAAAACCACATCAAATACTACTGCTACTTGTCATTAGGTCTTGGTGAATATTCATTCGGGGGTACATGCAAGGAATCAGCAATAATTCTTCTCACGTATGCAGAATACTTCACAAACCATACTAAGTAAAGTAGTATAACCTACTTCCCCCTGGAAGTTGACATAGTAACATCAAAATCAACTAAGTCCCAGATGTACACGTTTTTCCCCCATGATGGTTTTGAACTCTCAGAAGCATCATTGACGTGTACGCACATATACTTGAGAAGTTCTTGTTTTAAGCAAACATCTTGAAAAGTTATGAATGACATTGAAGAACTTTGAAAGATTTTACTTAGACTGTGAAGTACCATTGACATTATGTGGCTTCAAATATCCCGTGAGAATTGTTGATTACATCTCAACCTTTAAACTCTCTGGCTAACTTACCAACCTCGTATTCTGTCAACTATTGTTGTGATCACTTGGTGAGGTAAACCCGATATACCGAACTTGAAAATGAAGTAGAATCCCCCAAATTTGTTACTTAATCTTGCACTGTTGTTGATTGAAGAATAGTGCAAGATTAAATCTATAAGTACTCTATACTCAACCAGAAAATTATAAGAAGTACAACACCTCTTGAAATTATCCACATCGACTTCTGCGTGTGACACTGAGTACTACAACGTAACTCCTTTAAGTGATAGTTATCCAGGTCTTCAACCAACCACCCCGACTGCTGGAAACTAGATAATCCAAGTCTTAATCATATTCCTTTTGTGCTCAAGCAAGTCATCAATCAATAGATTGAGTTTAAAGAAAAGGGGTAGAAAATAGAAGGAAGTCTCGATGATGAAATAAGTAGATGCCTTCGTGAAACCCACTTCAATCTCAAATAAGGGATACCAAATCAACTCCGTGATCACTTGTCATCATAATCCGAATCTTTAGCCGATTGGCGTTTTAGTGAACCTTATTCGGATCATTTTTAGTGTTATGTATCATGTTTGTTGTGTTGTTTTTGGGCTTTAAATGATTAACGGTTGTTAATTATTAATGCGGGGACTAACGGTGCAATAACAGTTCACTTTGGATAGCTAACGGGCTGTTATAAAGGAATAAGGACTAACGGTGTAATGAAGTTTCAACAATAAGGGTTAAGGACCAAATAATGGATGAATGGTGAATTGGTTTAAAGGTCCAGGGGCTGATTTTATCAGACTCCAATTTTGTTAAATAATTGCCACAAATTCCCTCCTTTTTTTCTATCATTTTCGTTTGAAAACTTATAACAATGCAACGTTTTTAAATTTTAATCTCGCGGAATGCTACGGTTGTTGTCAGTGAAAAACAAATATACCACGTTGATCGAAAACGAATCACGGTCACAACGGTATAAGTTATAAGTCCCGTAGATAACCGACACTCGAAACCGAAAAACCCAAAAATGACTTAAAATAAGTAGATCGGTTCATACTCGAAAACAAGTTGTTCGGTTCTTAGTAGCTTCTTAGTAGTTCGGTCACAAGTTGTTCGGTACTCAAAAGATCACTAGTTGTTCGGTACTCAAAGGATCACTAGTTGTTCGGTCTCAAAGAATCTAGTTGTTCGGTACTCAAGTTGTTGAGTTGTTCAGTTGTCACTAATATTTGAGTTGTTCGGTTGTCACATGAAACAAGTTGTTTGGTTTCAACTTTGTTCGATTGCAAGTTGTTTGGCTTGTACGATTGTCCTTGTCTTCCCTTCACCAGATAGCAACAAAACCGTCCTTACGTCTTCTTCTTTTGACCGTGTACAACCAAAGAAAATAAGCTAACCCAAAAAGCTCGAATAAGCCAACCAAATAAGCTTGAATTCAGCCACGTAAATAATCTACCAACTCATAAAAATGGAAACAGAGACGATGATGTAGTGTTTTTAAAAAAAACGAGATGACTTTTTTTTCAAACCAAAAACGCACACTACTGGTGAATAGCTTTGACTTTTGTTTGTTTGTATCTCAAAATAAATCAAAACGCACCCTTATACTGTGAAACTAAAAACGCACCATTATTGTGAAACTGTAAGCCCAATCGTAAAAGTTGAACAGTAAGCCTAATGAAAAAAAATTATAGTGTAACACCACTTTTCCGAGTAGAAAAAAATAAAGAAAATAAGCTCTTGAATCCGAACCAATAAGCTCGAATAAGCTCACCACAACAAAATCAAAAACACAACGCACACGAATACAATACACCCCCGGTTAGCTCTTGATACCAATTGTACAAAATAAGAAACACTAGCTAAACTTGATCCGGAGGTCGGAGAGGATTAAATAAGAAGTAAGCCATTTTATTTAGAGAGAGAAAACGGAAAGATGTGTATGTGTTTTAGAGAGAGAAAGAACACACGCACACACTTTGGTGAAATGTTACAAATGAATCCTCACCCCCTCCATGGAAGTATGGAGGGGGTATTTATAGGTCAAGACACGGGAAACTATTCTAACTTAACAATTCTAGTCACTGCATGTCTTGCCTAATGATAACTAGTATAATTTCGTATTAGTCAACATATTTTAAGGCTAACAAGATGGTTACAAACATTTAATATTGAAACCGCTTATTTAATAGTATGTATCTTTACTGCTTTATATAAAAAAAAGTTGATTTATGAATTATATATGTTGTTCGGCCGTTAACGATCCGCATTATTTGGCATCAGAGCCTTTAGGTGGTCATGGCCACACGTGGTAGAAAGACAACTATTGCGGAACCAGCACCTCTTGCTCGTGATCCTCGTGATGTAGAGACGATTGAAAGGCTGCAGCAGCAGATCCAAGAATTCGAGTTCCAGCAGTTAAAGCATGATTCGCCGGCAGAAGAGACGGAAATTGAGTCCAACATCTAGGACGATGGGTCAGAGGACATCAATCCTTTTGGAAGAGGAAACCCTTTGTTGACAAAGGTGACGGGTAAAGTGCAATGGGTCACAACGGTATAAACACAAATGCGGGAGCAAAACCTTCGTTTGACAGCACTTACCCAAACCCGTATGAACCTATGAGGAAGTAAACAAATAAGGCAAACTAAAAGCAACTCTAACCAGCCCCCAAGCAATATCAAATCAACCAAATCAGCAGGTATTAAATATAATCAAACACACACCAAGAACACCAAGCTTTTAGCGTGGAAAACCCCAAAGTGGGTAAAAACCACGGGACACCTAGTGCCGCTTAAATCCACTATCAAGCAAGAGAGGTACACAAAGTCTTCTCTAGATAACACTAGAGGCATACAACAATCATCATAATCTTGGAATCAATATCAAGATATATGGCAACAAACAAAGAACAAGAAAGGAAGAATATCACCAAACAACTTGCAATCTGCCCGGGTAAGAAACAGAACTTCCAGGCCTCAAAATCAAGATCCCAACGGTCAAAACCTTCCTTTATATGCAAGGAAGCTTCAGTCCAAAAATCGTGACGATCCGACGGTGCAAACTCCGGGGATCGACGAAACACTGCTGCTGGGTTTTGGGTGATAAGAACTCCGAAAATCTTCTTCTTTTTTTCTTTTCTTACTCTCTTCTCTCTTGTTTTTTCACACTTTATAATGAGCATAAGGATGCCCTAAATAAGGACTAAATGGACCCAAGATGGGCCCCAATGTGTTGGGCTCTTAATCCTCATGGACTAAGAAAATACCCAACAAATCTCCCCCATTTTCTGTCTATGAGGATGAGTTCGCCATCCCGGCGAACGAGCAACAGATCTTCAACTTTTCTCTTGCTACAGCCTTCGTCAACATATCGGAAGCATTATCATCCGTATGAACTTTATTAAGTTCAAACATACCATCTTCAATGGCATCTCTAATCCAATGATACCGGATATCAATATGTTTTGTTCTTTTATGAAACATCGAATTCTTAGCAAGGTGAATAGTACTTTGATTGTCACAAAGAACCGCATAACGTTGTTGCTTGAAACCAAGTTCTTGCAAAAACCTTTTCAACCACAATAGTTCTTTGCACGCTTCCGTTGCTGCCACATACTCAGCCTCTGTTGTAGACAAGGCCACACACTTTTGCAATCTTGATTGCCATGAAACAGCTCCCCCTGCAAAGGTCATCAAATATCCAGAAGTGGACTTCATGTTGTCCTTATTTCCAGCCAAATCTGAGTCTGTGTAACCAACAAGCATGGGTTTCCCATTTCCAAATGTGATACCCAATTTGGAAGTACCTCGCAGATATCGAAATATCCATTTAACAGCTTCCCAATGCTTCTTACCAGGATTTGACAGGAACCGACTGACAACACCAACCGCATGAGCTAAATCCGGCCTTGTACACACCATAGCATACATTAAGCTACCAACCGCTGAGGCATATGGAACTCTATCCATCTTTTCAATATTCTTCTTAGAAGAAGGACAATCCTTATCAGTAAGCTTAAAGTTGGGAGTTAGAGGGGAACTAACCACTTTAGCTTTATCCATGTTGAACCTGCGCAACACCTTCTCAATGTATTGCTCTTGTGATATATGCAACTTCTTGGCACCTCTATCGCGGAAAATCCGAATGCCAAGGATTTGTTTTGCTGGCCCCAAGTCTTTCATAGCAAAGGATTTGCTCAAATCTTGCTTCAATTGGGCAATTCTTCCAATGTTCTTGCCAACAATCAGCATATCATCAACATATAGCAATAAGATGATGAAGTCATCATCACCAAACCTCTGAAAGAAAACACAATGATCAGAAAAAGTCTTTCGGAAGCCTTGCTTCCCTATAACCGACTCAAACTTCTTGTACCACTGTCTCGGTGCTTGCTTCAACCCATACAAACTCTTCTGAAGTCTACACACGTAGTCTTCCTTCCCCTTAACCTGAAACCCTTCAGGTTGTTCCATATAGATTTCTTTATCCAGATCACCATGAAGGAAAGCTGTCTTGACATCCATTTGCTCCACCTCAAGATCGAGGCTAGCCGCCAAACCAAGAACAACTCGAATAGATCCCATCTTCACGACTGGAGAGAAAATCTCATCAAAATCAATACCTTTCTTCTGACTGAAACCTTTAACCACCAATCTGGCCTTGTACCTCGGTCTAGGAGTATACTCTTCAGTCTTCAATTTGTAAACCCATTTGTTTTTCAAAGCTCTCTTGCCCTTAGGCAACTTCGTCAACTCAAAGGTATTGTTCTCATACAAGGATTTCATCTCATCTTGCATGGCATCAAACCATTCTTTCTTGTGTTCATCTTCCATAGCTTCTGCATAACACTCGGGCTCTCCCCCATCAGTGAGTAAAACATACTCATTTGCAGAATAGCGTGTGGAAGGATGATGATCTCTAGTGGACCGCCTAAGTGGAACAAATGGTGGCATAGGCACTGGCAACTCAGGATGAACGTCTTCATCTAGGTTTGGTTGCTCTTGAGCATCAACATCATCAGCACCATGTTCTTCATCATTTTGTTCTTCATCATTCTGAATATCATCTCCAAACTGTGCATCAAAATGTTTTGGAGGAACCGGATCTAAGTCAATAGGATCATCATTATGTTGAGGAATTGTCTCCTTCTCAGTCTTCTCAACATCTTTCAAAGTTTGATCTTCGTCAAACTCTACATCTCGGCTGCGAACAAGTTTCTTTTGTACTGGGTCATACAACCTGTACCCAAGTTCATCTTGACCATACCCGAGGAACACACATGGCTTATTCTTCACATCAAGCTTTGATCTTTCATCTTTGGGAATATGCACAGATGCCTTACATCCAAAGACTCGTAAATGATGGTATGAAACATCTTTGCCGCTCCAAACCCTGTCAGGAACATCAAAACGCAAAGGAACACAAGGGGTTAAATTAATAACATGTACCGCCGTATTCAAAGCCTCACCCCAAAAAGAAGCAGGCAACCCTGCATGTGAAAGCAAACATCTGACTCTCTCAACCAAGGTTCTATTCATCCGCTCTGCCAAGCCATTCAATTGCGGTGTCTTCGGTGGAGTCTTTTGATGCTGAATTCCATGCTCTCTACAATACGCGTCAAAGGGGCCAATGTATTCACCTCCATTATCACTTCGAATACATTTAAGTTTCTTCCCTGTCTGCCTCTCAACTAAAGCATGAAACTGCTTAAACACATCCAATACTTGATCTTTAGTCTTCAAGGTGTATACCCAAACCTTCCTTGAATGATCATCGATGAAAGTGACAAAATACGAACACCCACCAAGTGTCTTAGTCTTCATGGGACCACAAACATCGGAATGTACCAGATCAAGTATGTTCTCCGTCCTAAAAGAAGGACGACTCTTAAAAGCACGTCTAGTCTGCTTTCCTGCCAAACAGTGAGAGCACTTCTTCAGGTTAATATCATGCACACCGGATAACACATTCTTCTTAGAAAGAATAGACATCCCTTTTTCACTCATGTGACCAAGTCTCTTATGCCATAACTCGGTCATATCATCATTGTCTATAGCATTGACAATGCTCTTGGAGATCTTCGGATGTGTCATGTATAACTTGGATTCCCTTTTCCCTCTTGCAACAATCAATGATTTGAGAGTCACTTTACACAAGCCATTACCAGAACTGTAGTGGTAACCATCTTCATCAAGAAGACCTGTTGAGATAATGTTGAGTCTCATATCCGGGACATGTTTTACATTATGTAAAACCAATTCCATCCTTGTGTCAAACTTTAAACAAATATCTCTAATACCAGCAATCCTGGATAGCCCAGTATTACCCATCCTAACAACACCGAAATCACCTAGTGTGTAAGATGAAAAATATTCTTTTCGTGTTGCAACATGACACGTAACACCACTATCAAGAATCCAACTCGAATCATCATGAGCAAGGTTAACCATATCATAATCTGAACAAACAAAGAACTCATCTGTGGTGGTATTTACTTCAGTACTGTCATCACCATCATCATCTTTCTTGTGCTTGTTCTTCTGATTATTGTAGTTTTTCTTCTTGTTCTCCTTTTTCAACTGTCTGCAGAACTTCATTGTGTGTCCTTTCTTGTGGCAGTGATAACATTCAACATCAGCAAATTTTCCTTTGCTAGAACTGCTACGATGATTACCTCTGTTACTCGGGCCTCTACTTTTACTTCTCCCCTGCCTTTCTGTGACCAAGACATCTGAATGTGAAGAGGAACCTTGTGACTTTCTTCTCATCTCTTCATTCAAAATACTACCTTTAGCCAATTCCATGGTGATAACACCATCTGGTGCAGAGTTGGACAAGGATGTCCTAAAAGTTTCCCAAGTATCCGGTAAAGTACCAAGAAGCCACAAGCCTTGAATCTCATCTTCAAACTTGATACCCATACCTGCAAGCTGATTTATAATACCCTAAAACACATTTAAGTGATCGGTAACAGGGGACCTATCAGTATACTTTAATCTCATCATTTACTTGATTAAGAACAACTTGTTTTTCCAGTTTTTCGAGCATATAACTGTTCAAGTTTGTTCCAAAGAGTACGAGCATGCGTCTCCTCACAAATATGGTTCAAAACATTATCATCAACCCACTGCCTAATATAACCACAAACCTGTCTCCATTCTGCATCTGTTTTGTTCTCAAGTTTCTCAGTACTAAAAACAGGGAAGTAGTAGTCTTTCACATAAAGGAGATCTTCCATCTTCCCTTTCCAAACATGATAATTAGAACCATTCAAATTAACCATCCTACTTGTATTAGCTTCCATCGTTCAAACAGATAAGTCCCCAACCAAGAGCCTACATCTCTGATACCAATTTGATGGGTAAAGTGCAATGGGTCATAACGGTATAAACACAAATGCGGAAGCAAAACCTTCGTTTGACAGCACTTACCCAAACCCGTATGAACCTATGAGGAAGTAAACAAATAAGGCAAACTAAAAGCAACTCTAACCAGCCCCCAAACAATATCAAATCAACCAAATCAGCAGGTATTAAAGATAATCAAACACACACCAAGAACACCAAGCTTTTAGCGTGGAAAACCCCAAAGTGGGTAAAAACCACGGGACACCTAGTGCCGCTTAAATCCACTATCAAGCAAGAGAGGTACACAAAGTCTTCTCTAGATAACACTAGAGGCATACAACAATCATCATAATCTTGGAATCAATATCAAGATATATGGCAACAAACAAAGAACAAGAAAGGAAGAATATCACCAAACAACTTGCAATCTGCCCGGGTAAGAAACAGAACTTCCAGGCCTCAAAATCAAGATCCCAACGGTCAAAACCTTCCTTTATATGCAAGGAAGCTTCAGTCCAAAAATCGTGACGATCCGACGGTGCAAACTCCGGGGATCGACGAAACACTGCTGCTGGGTTTTGGGTGATAAGAACTCCGAAAATCTTCTTCTTTTTTTCTTTTCTTACTCTCTTCTCTCTTGTTTTTTTCACACTTTATAATGAGCATAAGGATGCCCTAAATAAGGACTAAATGGACCCAAAATGGGCCCTAATGTGTTGGGCTTTTAATCCTCATGGCCTAAGAAAATACCCAACACTGGATAATGCAAAATTAGAACTTGGTAAGTGATTGGAAAGTGTTCATAGATGAAGAGTCGTGTGGGTACGTTTCTATGTAGGGCAACTGTCACTCACCAGCACTCCAATAAATAACCAATTGGTAGTGCACTCCAATTAAAAATTTGAGAAAGAATGACTACTTAGTAGTCAAAAATTTGAGAAGTCATGCTTTATATGTCGATACTTAGTAGTCATTCTTTCTCAAATTTTTAATTGTCCAATACTAAAATATTGGTAGGAAGTTTGATCGATTCTACCATATTATCTTTGTTTCAAATTGTTATTGCACACTTGAAAAAAAAAATTAATTAAGTAGTTAACAGTAAAACTATTATTTCACTAAAAAGTAAAAAAATGAATGCAGTAATAATAATGTTTTTTGAAACAGTTTGTTTATTATCCGAAGCAATTATATTAAGACGGGTGAGTGCCAACTATTTTCATTAGTTTCATTTAATCTTGCACGTACATAAAAGCATATGCATGCTATTTATCGTGACATCAACATAATTAAGGAATGATAACAATTGAACAAGACTTTATCTAGGATACTAATGGCATATACATGGGATACAGGATTTAAGATAATAAGTCGACCATGAATAATGATTGTTGAGAAGAATTTATACTAAAATAATGCACTGAGTCTGGTTCTTCGTGGATTGATTATATTGGTTCTTTAACTAGTGACGAGATAGATTCTGATAAACGATGGAGCTATAGAGACCCCAATGGAAATATACACGGGTTGTTCTCTCTCGCGCAACTACGTTCGTGGAAAGATTATTTTCCTAGCGATCTTCAGATTTGGAGTTATTATGGCAACGTTAAAGAAGCTATTCTTCTTCATAATGCCTTATCGAGACAAACAAAGGATGCCGGTTAGATCGCTTTTTGGTATGATGCCTCGGGTGTTCGGTTTCGTTCATGGGAGTTAATTCAGTTGGCGCCATGGTGAGATCTTTCTTATTCTAATAGCCTTTGGTTGTTTTGCGAGTTCGTTTCGTTAGTGTTTTTCTGTTCGTTTTCGTTCTTTGTTTGTTGGATCGTTTTTGCGTGTATATCGTCTGCTAGTTTTTTTCTAGCCCTTTTTTAATAAAATTCCATTTGCCGTTCAAAAAAAAAAAAAAAAGTTGGACACTATGAAGCAAAATGATGTCTACTTTAGTCCATGTGACATCATATATGTGTGTTAACAATAAAATGGAAAAGGACAAAAATAACTTATTTTCAAGAGAATTTCTTAATCGAAATACCAAAAAACTACGGTTTTACCAAACTGTATAATGTTGCTCACATTTGTGATTTTGTGATTCTAGTGACAATTATTTTCATTTGACACATTCTGAAAAAGTGTTACTAAAAAAAAGTCTTTTAACCTAAATTAATAGTCTATATTTATTTTTCTATATGTACCAATTTAATTGTTATTATCAAAAAACACAGTGCAATGCACCAACAGCAAGCCATTAATGTTTTTTACCAACGACGTCGCCGTTCTGCACCCCTCCCCACGCCGTTGTGACGACGTTCATCCCTTCGCTGGTGGAATAGTGAGCGTTTGCGTTTTTTTATTTTTATGTTTTTTGGTTTTGATAGTAATTGAAGTATATTTTTGGTGTGTTATGCAACCCACATGCATCAATAACACTTATAGGTGGGAGGGTGTTTTATTTTAATTGTGGTGTTATTTTGTGTATGCTTAGGTGACACGCCAATAACGGTTATTAATGCACGATTACACATAGCTCACTAAATATAGATATAAAAGTTTGATCGAGTTTATCATATTATTTTTACGTGAAATTATTAATAAAAACTACAAAGAATACATTAATTAATTAGTTCAGGGTAAATAGTCATATCTTAAAAAATAAAAGCGAGAAAATAATAATAGTTATGTTTTTTTTTAAATTGTGTGTTTTTGTCAAGAAAACATTAATTTTGTGACTGCAAGGACTTCAAAAGGAGTAAAGAGGATAAAAAATAAAAAATTGAAATATTATTGCAGGATTTTAGTTTTTTCTTTTTCAAAAAGCTAGAAGATTAGTTCCATCGTTGCTCCCTTGTGATACTAAGGGGTGCATTTGGTTTGTTAAAATGGTTTGGAATGGATTTGGATTTATTTGAGTTTTGAATAGAAAAATAGGAGAGAGAAATGTATGATTAATTATAAGTGTTGTTTGTTTATAATGTTTGATTCAATATTAAAAATATAAATATTAATTTTTAACTAAAGTTAATAAGGTGAAAACTTAAAAGAGAATAAAGTATTTGAGATGAATGGTTGAAAAAGGAGGAACGAATAAAATTATAAATAGTGTCTTCATATTGTCAGAAACCCCTTTGACTTTTTTTCAAAACCTACCTTTGCGATGTGGTATGAGGTAATGGATTTTTTTCACTGTTTAATATCAACATCCACGTACCAAACATTTAGTTTTAGATTCAGTTTCAATCTTTTAAACCACACCCTTATACCAAACTGCCCCTAAATAGTTTGAAACTTTACCACATACACATGATTTTACTAATGATCCCACTTCATGATATTCCATCATTTTACAATCATAGTTTTTGAATGACGTCACTACATGTTGCCTCTAGGGCCGTATCTGAGCATTTGCGGCATATGCAACCGCACAGGGTCTTCATTTTTCAAGGGCCTCCAATTTCTAAAACATCAGTAAAGGTATACATCCATTTTTGGAGGATTTAATACCGCTATTAGATTATTTTGAATGAAGAATATAAGATTTGTTTAACAAAAAAAGCTTGAACATGTGTTTTAACCGTGAAAAATGGCGTATGGTTTTTTGTTGGGGAAGATAACTCCAAAGTCATGTTTGTGGGGCTTAACTTTATGTTTTGTCTTTTAGCACCAATATTTTTTATAGGTTTACATTTTTGATACAATCTATCCTATATCTTTGCAATTTATAATTTTAGTCCCTATCTTTGTTTCAAACATGTTGATAGTTAAAAAAAAGCACAACATTTTTTGTTTGAAAAGTTGAAATACGTCAAATAGTTTTAACTATGATATATTTTCGGAGAAAAAAAATACTACAAACCATCTTATACTATATACTAATGTTGTAATTATAAGACTTCGTGATTATCCTAAATGGTTTTGAAAATTTTATAGCAAGACTTAGAAAAAAAATTATATCTATAGTAGAATAAGATTAATAAGTTGCTATCGATATCAAAAATTCAATGCATAACGAAATTACAATTTGTTAATTTTATCAATGCTTTAATTTTCAGAGTTGAATTAAGGGCCCCATGAGATTTGTGGGACAAGGCCTCCAAATTTCACGGGACGACACTGTTGCGTCCAACCATCATGATTATGCGTGGAAGGCATCGAAACCCTTTTTGATCGTCACATAAATCCTTTTTATCAATGTCTTCAAGACAACTAAATTCCTTTTAACATCATCAGCAAATCAGATCTCTAACCTTTTTCATCCAAATAAAAAACTAATAAATGTTTTTATTTTAACACCACCAACAAATTGATTTGTCGATCATCTAATCAAAAAAACCCTAAAACCCTTGGCGAATCCTTCTTTTTCAATCATGTTAAACCTAAAAACATCACTGATTCAAAAGGATGGACATGGATATTCCGTAACAACAAGAAAACTGTGGAAAATCAAATCAATTATCCGTTTCATAAAGAGATGGAAAAACTAGCGACATCTCCTTTACATATCTCAATTACCTTAACTCGGTGGATCCAAAAAGGGCTTTTGTGGAAGATCTGTGCACCTTACGGGAACATAGTGGTCGACACTTTCATCGCAAACAGATTATCAAATAAGGTTAAAACGTTTCGGTATTCATTCGTTTTTCTTAGGGAATTAAAGATGGAGATGAGTCGTTAAAATCGTTGTCGAATAGTGGATTGGGTTAGCTCATCATTTATATATATATATATAGTACCTATATTTCTAATTATATATATATATTAAATTTTTTTTTTTTTTTTTTAAAAAATATATATATTTATTAATTATCAGTTGCTCGTTCCCAAAGGATCCTTTACGTAATGATTCCACAATTCAATCACAATATTCACGGCAAAAGACAAAAACCCTAAACCTAACCATAGTAGTTACCCTAATAACATTCCTCTTAAGAACAAAGATAAGTTCCCTGATCTTCCTTCGTTTAATTCTGTAACAAATTGTTTTGCAAAACCTATTGTGGATACCTCTTCAACAAATGTTAATATCCGAGCTTTAGTCCTCGATGGTCAAGACCTCATTAATTTTGAAGAACCCCATCTATGATGTTATTGGTTGAAGCTAACGTGAACTCAATGAGTAATATGTATGTGAT
The DNA here is from genome assembly GCA_026074375.1 of Tanacetum coccineum. Taxonomy (NCBI): domain Eukaryota; kingdom Viridiplantae; phylum Streptophyta; class Magnoliopsida; order Asterales; family Asteraceae; genus Tanacetum; species Tanacetum coccineum. Next base: position 106,203 of record BQNB010001156.1, read on the forward strand.
CTGTAGGAATGAAGGTTTTACATAACTGAACATTCATCATGTTGGGGGTCTTTGGATATGGATTCAATTCCCTTCGAGTTCATCAACAAATAACTTCCAAACTAATGCTTCCTTAAAGAGTATTTATTCTTGCATCAAAACTGCTACACCTTCCTTTAAAGTTGGTGAACGTATGATCTGGATTGAGATTCGTGGTCTTCCTTTATGTGCTTGGGGATCAAATGCATACAAGAAAGTAGCAGATATGTTGGCAAATTCATGTTTTATGAAGCCGAGGAATCGACGGAAATGAGTTCAGGTAGGATTTGTATTTCTACTAAGTCGCATAATTTAGTTTTAGAAAGAGAATTCAGTTGAAGTACACGGGGTTGAATTATGATGTTATGTGCATGAGTTTAAGAAACATAGGATCATAAATATTGTTGAGGAAACACTTGATTCCTTCAAAAACTTATACGGTTAATGGTTATGGAATATGTGGTGGATTCTGTAGACGAAAAATTCTTTGGCTGAATTTGAAACAACTTGATGACTTAGAAAGATAAACTATAAAAACGAATTGGCAAAGAAACGATATTTACAATACATGCCCATATCAGCAAAGAAAAATGGATAAGGAAGATGTACATCAAAACAAAGTAACTACTTTAAATTGCAGTTTTCTCGAACCTAATGTCGGCCTCCAGGTTTTTGAACATATGAAAAAGAAACATCTAGTAAGTGCTCTAATTCTTTTTGCTAGATACATTATAAGAAAGAATTTAAAAAAGTTTTCATTATTGAAGAATTAATTATAGAAGTATTGAGGTAACGAGATTCCTTAGGTTTTGATGTCAGAGGGTTATAAAATGAAACTCTAAAAGAAATGATCAACGATTTGGAGTGCCATATAGTCTATAAATGAACATTTTATCCATTTACTATATGTGGGTACGAAAAAAAAATGGGAGAGAAATGGAAAAGAAAACGTATTTGGGATTAAGGCTTTATGTGTCAAAGAATAAAAATTCATTTTCGTTGGGTATTCAAAGAATCCAAAAAAAATGCTCCTTGGAAACCTTTCGTTCTTAAATCCATGTGGATAATTATAATTTTGATTTTGCGGTATTATAGTATGGCTTGTGGTTCTAGATCGATGTGATCCTGATTTCTATGGGGATCCGAATCTCCTTTATTAAAGAAAATTTCGGTGTTTGGTGATGACGCCTTTTTTATAATTGTAAAGAGCATTGAAGAAATTTCGGTTAGTGATTGTTATATGATAAACATTTTATGGTCCTCAAGACTTGGTTGGGTTCCAAAGTATTTTATGGGAATAGGAATTGGTAATTTTATGCAGCAACACGTAGGTTAATATTTCATTTTTGGAGACCATGAACGCCAAAAAAAACCAAAAAAAAAACAATCCTTGTTCGTAATGGAAACAAAATGAGTGGTTCTCTTTTTTCTCGACAGGATGCATATAACTTCAACTCTTTTATAGATAATTCTAGTTTGATTGACCTTCCTTTGGGTGGTCGTCTTTTCAATTGGATGAACAAAGCTGGAACCAAGCTTAGTAAACTTGATTATTCTTAATATCAGAAGAGGTAGCTAAGCCTTTACCGTTGATGTTGTTTCGCCTGAATAATACTTTCCTTTGATTGCCTCCTCGATTCTCGCAGTAATCGAAAGAGCAGTAGCAGTGTTAGTTGACTCTACTATCATTTGATCGTTTCGTGGTCAGATCATAATCCCATTCTTTCTTCATGTCTCTAAAATCTGACTTTGGTTCCTATTTGCCTTCAATGTTTTTCCATTCCTTGTTTACTTTCGTGATTCATTTGATGAAGTTATCAAAACGGAGTTACCTAAATTGGAGGAACATAACTTTGGAAGGAAGCTCTTATCTCATGAAAAATTTCGCCTCGTCAAAGCTAGAATTAAGCAATGGTATTCTGAAATTAAAACTCCTGATCGTTTACTAAACATGATAACTTACAACTTATCAAGTCTATAGAAGAGAAAATTAAAGCGGTTTCTGCGAATGATGACGACCAGATTCTCGTATTAAGTTGCTTTAAGTGGTGGACAGATTAGATACTTTTTAATCCTTTGATTTTTTGAAAAGGCGCGTATGAAATGGGATATCGAAGGTGAAGAGAACTCTAAATTTTTCACAGGCAGTGTTTTTAAAAGCAAAAAAGCGGACGAGCTCAAATAATTCACAAGGATATCATGATAAAAAGGTGTTTGGATTTTTGGGATCCATTCTCAAATAAGGAAGGGAGTTTGTCAAATTTTTATTAAAGGAAAAGTTTTAAAAACCATGATACGGAATGTGAGATTTTCCTTGTTTGATAACTTCTTCTGTGATTATCGTGATCTTGACCTGTGATAGCCTTAGTGACTCATGTTTCTTTAGATGTAGTTGAGGAATGCGGTTTGGGATGTGGTTGTTCCAAGGATCCTGGCCCTAGATGGGCTCTCTTTCGCTTTGGTGAAAGAAATATTAGGGATTATATTAAAAGTTGATAATTTTGGAGTATGTCAATATTGTTTCTTGATACAGGTTCGTTGTCCCATGGATCTAATTGTTCTATCTTCACCCTCATTTCAAAGGTTAGCAACCCTATTTTCATCCAATATTTTCATCCCATTTCTTTCATAGGCGTTCAATACATAAAATATAGCTATATATTATAAGGCTATTCAGCTAGCCAAGGGTGATTGATAACGATTGTTAGTCACGAGCAATCAATTAGTCATGAGCAATCAGCCTTCATAGCTTTGGTCATCAAATGTCTGCGATGGTCATCTATATTGCTTTGTGAGATTGTCGAATGGTTCAAAAATAGAAGAAAAAGTAGTTAATTTTCAAAGTTGATTTTGAGAAAGCTTTTGACTTGGTGAGCTAAAAATATTTAGACTTTGTTCTTTTTAATCTTGGCTTTGGCTCTAAATAGCGTTCTTGGATTAGAGCTTGTTTATCCTCATCCCGAGCTTCGGTTCTCGTCAATGATAGTCTTACCTCGTAATTTTCTATCAAATGTGGCCTCTGGCAAGGAGATCCTCTCTCGCCTTTTCTTTTTATTCTTGTTATGGAGGAGTTGCATAACGCTATTTCACCGACGAGGTTAGCCTCAGGTCTTATATCTGAGGGCGTCATACTTTCGGTTCTCCTGGAAGCTATAATCTATTATCTTTATCTTTTTGTTTTTGCCGAAGACATGGATTCTCTCGAACGAATGGAATGCTAATGTTTTAGACAATATCATTCGTGTTGTTATTAGGTATTTACTTCATAGCTATCGGAGTTCATAATCTAGGTAACATTTTTTAAATCTAATATTTTTTAGGCTTTGGAGGATTTTACGGAGTGTCGTTGTAGTCTTCCTGGGCCTGGTATGCGGGATGCGCTTAAGGATCCTTTCCTTTACTTATTCTTGGGGTTACCCATTGGTTTTCTATTATGAGTTTTTATTATTCGACTGAAAGTTGGCAGGTTTTATTGGTCTGGTTTTTTCAATTCGATAGTTAGCTTTACTGTAGGGATGGCTAAAATTCCTTTCTATAGGGGACCGTCACACCTTAATAAAAGCTGTTCTTGGTAGCCTCGGTATTTATTACTTCTCGATCTTCAAGGTCCCTGAATCTGTTCTAAATTCCTTGAAAAGATCTCGAGCAATGTTTTTTTGAAGAGGTTATCACGAAGCTAGAAAACTAGCTTGGATTGAATTGAAAAATTGGTCTTATTTACCTTCACAACTAAGATAACGACGATTTAAACATCAGTAGTCTTAAAGCTTTTAACCTCACCATTCTCCAAAAGTGGCCTTGGAGGTTGTTATTCCACAAGAATGCGCTCTGGGTTAAAGTTATCAAAGCTTTACATGGTTAGGAATGTGGCTTTAATGGTTGCATCTATAACGGTATGTGGGCTAGAATTGTTGGTTCTTCTAAAATTCTTCGCACACCTCGAATTAACATTATCCCTAATAGTTCCTTTCGTTTCCAAGCGGGTTGTGACACGCGTATATGTTTCTAGAAAGATATCTGGGTAGGAGAATCTTCTTTTTTATATTAGGATGGCATCATATATGTGCAGGGGTGGACCCACATAGGTGCCCGGTGTAGCACGGGCTACATCCGATTTTAGGTCGCGAAGTGCAAAAAAATTTTAAATTTGTCGTTTTGTGGTATGTGCAACTCCCAAAAAAATTTGTGCTACCTTAGTTTCTTACAACGTAACTCTAGTTGACACAACATTTATTTTGTGCAACACCCCATTAAAAATCATTGGTCCGCCCTTGTATATGTGTGTTAACAATAAAATGGAAAAGGACAAAAATAACTTATTTTCAAGAGAATTTCTTAATCGAAATACCAAAAAACTACGGTTTTACCAAACTGTCTAATGTTGCTCACATTTGTGATTTTGTGATTCTAGTGACAATTATTTTCTTCTTTCATTTGACACATTCTGAAAAAGTGTTACTAAAAAAATGACTTTTAACCTAAATTAATAGTCAATATTTATTTTTCTATATGTACCAATTTAATTGTTCATTATCAAAAAACACAGTGTAATGCACCAACAACAAGCCATTGATGTTTTTTACCAACGCCGCCGCCGTTTTGCATCCCTCCCATGGCCGTTGTGACGCCGTTCATCCCCTGGTGGAATAGTGAGCGTTTGCGGGTTTTTTTTTTTATGTTTTTTGGTTTTGAGAGTAATTGAAGTATATTTTTGGTGTGTTATGCGACCCGCATGCATTAATAACAGTTATAGGTGGGAGGGTGTTTTATTTAATTGTGGTGTTATTTTGTGTATGCTTAGGTGACACGCCAATAACGGTTATTGGTGCACGATTACACATAGCTCACTAAATATAGATAGAAAAGTTTGATCGAGTTAACAATATTATTCTTACTTAAAATTATTATTACAAACTACAATTTGAAATTATTATTACAAACGACAAAGAATACATTAATTAATTAGTTAAGGATAAAATAATTATATCTTAAAAAGTAAAAGCGAGAAAATAATAATAATTATGTTTTTCTAAAATTATATGTTTTTATCAAGAAACAATTATTTTGTGGCGGAAGGACTTCAAAAGAGTAAAGAGATAAAAAAGAAATTGAATATATTGCATATGTTAGCTTTTTTCTTTCTTCATAAAGCTAAGAAGAATTATAAATTAAGTGATAAAAGTAGGCAATTCGACAATTTTTTTGGAGTCGGAAAATAGTTTCTTTCTGGGTCTCCATCATATTCTCGTGATAGATTGCGAATCTTGAGAAGTTGCAAATACTGTGTTATGATGATGTTTTCCTACACCCAGTGACGGACCCAGGAATATGGCTTGGGGCGGCAAATTATTTTTTTTTGGTAATGGCAACAAAATGTAAAAGAAAAAACTAAGATCGAAATGATAAATCGATTATTTTTAGTTAGAGATAAGGATTTATAAGATTTTAAAGTGTTGAATTTGGGTTTTAGCACGTGAGTGGGGGGCAATTTGAATTTCGAGTGGGGGCACTTTCGAAAAAAGGTCAAAATTACACTAAATTTTTGACTTTTTCGACGAGCCATGGGGGGCACTTGCCCCCCATATTTAAACAATACATCCGTCCCTGCCTACACCAATGTTAACGCCGTGAAAATTTTATGAAAATGTTTTGTCACATCATCGTAATGCCGATAATAAAAGCAAAAATATACCTTAACCACAATCGCAACACTGTAACTAAAGTTGCTAAATCATACCCTAACACATATTGCTGAGAAGTGAGAACAACTTTATCAAGGTAATGGGCTAATGGCACAATGCTTTCGGTTTTAGAATGTCAAAGGTACAAATAAGAGACACAACCAACACACAAGATGACTAAATGCATTTAAAACAAACTAAAGTTTCAGAAGCTGGTAGAGAGTAGAGAATAGAATAGGCTGCAAGATTACACGGTTTTCAAAGACAGTGGGCATTTAAGAAAATCCGAAGTTTTTTTTAGCAAAATTAACAATATGTCATAAAAATTAGTGGACGTGTCGAGACCCACTCTAATTTCATCACTGAGTATAACATTGCTATAACAAAAGCTCTAACCACACTTTCTAAGGGAATATATGTCTCACTTCTCTTAAACCTTACTTAAGGTCTAAACGAAGAATAAAAGGTCAATTATAGTCATTGATGCGTGTGAAAATGGACATACTACCTTATACAGTTGTATTGGTCTCATCTGATCCACCCGCATATTGGTAGGGGACGTGAAACATGCAGAAATAGTGCAGCGTCATAAATCGTACGTTAATGTATATATGTCAACTCACAATAAGGAACACCAAATGGACCACTTATATTTATAGCTTATATATGAAATCATTTTTCATTTTAGTTCACAGATAGATTTTTTTATAAATTATTTGTTAGATATTTTTCTTGGGTAAGTATGATTTCGGACCCCGATTAATTGACGAGGTTTAAACTCATCGTCACACCGACTGAAACGGGGTAAAATCCTCCATTTTCAAGAGGTTGTTGTGGCCACTTTAGGGTTGTTTGCATATAGCATGAATTGAACTTGAGACCTCACACATCTTAAAGTGATAGTCACAAGTTTTTTGCTAGTTGGCCAGCATTGAATGCTTATTCTTTTGTAAATATCGCATTTTCTTCTAAACGTTTTTAGTAATTTTGTATTTCTTTTTTCCGATCTGTGGACGTTATAATAGTATAATTCAAAACATTCTATATGTCGCGTAGGGGTGTCAAAAGAAATCAAAGAGCCAAAAGAACCGAAAAACCGAACCAATACTAATTACTAACTAGGAAACAAACCGAATATTAGAACCATGGTCTAGCTCTCGGTTCTTAAAATTCCAAAATTTCGGTTCTCGAGACTGTACGAGTTGGAACCGCCCAGTTTCAGTACTTTCCAAAAAATAACCAACTCTTTTGAAAGTATGAAATTTTAATGGGTTGTCTTAGACTTTGTGTATTGAAAAGAAAGTGAAAAAAACATATTCCCCATATATATCGTTGACTATCTAATGCAAAACAAAAATTCATCAAAAATCAAAACCCTAACCTTTAATCTATTTTAAATAACGTGAAAATACCGATTTTACAATTACTAATAGCATTTAAAGATTGAGTGTTATCATCAACATTATTTATCAACGTGGAAGTAACTTATTAAAAATATAATTTTTTTTCTTTTTATTATTATGATCATGTGAATTATGTTGTGAATTGTTTGTGAGACTTGTTATCTAAAGACAACAAGAGTAACTAACTTGATAATATGAAGTGTACACGATACTCTTTAACAATTATAAATTTATGTTTGTGCTTTTATATATGTTATTTTGAAAAATTAGAACCATTAGAATGATTTGCATTGTTGATGACATTTTTGTGTGTGATTATTTTGTTATAGCGTGTTTTTTTATGAATGTTCGACGCCTAAGTCTGACTTTATTTTAGACACTTTGTTACTTGTCGGGAATTACCGTATATTGCTGCATCGGAAGCGGAACCAAACCTAAGAACTTGGTTCGGCTCTCAATTTCCATTTTTCCTTATTTTCGATTCTCGTTTCTTCCTATTCCAGTTCCGGTTCGATGCGTATATAAATGTACTTACGCGTATAATAGACAAAGGCTCATCAACCAAAAAAGGCGGAATCAAATGATCAATAGGATTATGGTTGAAGGAAATTGGATCACGAACCCTTGTTTGATCAAGGATGCCTTCCTTCAATTCTACTCAAACACTGGCACAGCAACTGGGTTTATTCTCTAAACCTACAAGCTCACCAACTTTATGTTGACCTTTCGAGTATCATTTTTAGGTGAAGCAAATGCTCGTTGAAGTCAGGATAGAAGTCGTTTAGCAGACCTAAGAGTATCCCTTGTGGATCTTTCTTGACAGACTGCATTTACGACGTTTCATTTATTGTTATGTATTTGGATCATTTTAGACTTATGATACTCCTTGGGAGTTTGGCGTTGTAATAATTTCGACTATGTGATGTGAATTGACTAGTCACGACACAAGGTTCGACTTGTGTTCGGAGGACGTCGTGACACTTTATTTGTTATGCATTTTAGTGTTTTTATGTTGTTACCGTGTGTTATATCCTACATCACGCCTCGTGTTTTCGCCTTAGTCGGGTTGTGACAGAAGAGTTAACGTTGTTTTACTTATGTTCCACTTTGTTAACAAAAAAAACATAATTTATGTTTAAATGAAGCAATCCTATAATACATGTTTTATAGCTTGTAATCATAGCTGCAATATGGTCATTATACTACATGCTTACAATTATTATGTTATCAGTTAACTCAACTAAGCTCTTATTTTATACGATTCTTCATATCAAGTTTTTAGGGATACACATTGTATCATAAGGTTAAATAGAAAAGCGGCTTATTGATAGCTAGCGGTACATGCTTGGGTTGGAAACGAGCATTCTCTAATCCACCTTTTGATACCACTAGTTATGCCCAGAGACTTTTGAGGTTGTGTCAAGGTTTTCACAAACTTAGTATGTCAAATGTAGAACTTTGCAATGGATGTCATAAAAAGAGTGTTTGCATAAGCAAAAAAATACTCACCTTTTGTCGTAGTGGGTCGTATAATGATACAATGATCGAATATGTATATACTTTGAATATGTTTCAAATATAATGTAATGTTAGATTATATTAAATTTCATGTTTTGAAAACTGGTCAAAAGTATAGTTTTCAGAAAATGATGGGACGAGTCTTAGAACCTCTATACAGCGTATATGCTCATACCTAAAGGTTATAAAAACGGCGGTAATGGTATCAAGGCCAATAGAACTTATAGGCCCATCTGGTGTGATTTATTTAATCAACTAAAACGTCTGTTACGACATAAATTTTTTTCGATAGTGACTAAACACTAATGTGCCAGTGATTCGTCACTCACACACTCCGGCTGTAATTACTGTAAGGAAACTAAGGAAGATTAATTCAATGTCGTTAAAATCCTCATGAAGCACTATTACCTTTAGTGACAGCTTTGGCCTTACGACCCTTGCCAGGACCCTAGCTTATGGATCCATTTCGCGACTTCAAGCAATCAAATCTATCCCTGCCAAGTCAATTACTAAGAACTATTTAAAGAAACTTGCATGATCTTAACATGACATTTTTGATCTTGTTTACAATTTCTATCACGTTGAACATGTCCACGATAAACCTCTATAATAATGTGTGAAAGTCGCCCGGGCCACAAGTACATACTTTTGTAGAAATACACATTCGAAAGAAATAAGAAGTTTTTTATTGATGTGGCAGTTTAGACTTGTTTAAAGACTAAATGAACAAGACAAGTTAGATGTAATTAATCACTTTGGCTTGGTAATGATAAGAAGCCATCTTATAGAGCCAACAAATTCCATCACTATTCTAGAAATTCTCTCATCCTGATGTAACCTTTCTCCTTTCACAGGATCATTCCACAGAGGTCCCCTTTGCTTGTTCCGTATCCGACTGCTGCTACTCCATCATCAAGATCAGTTCCACAGTGTCCATCAAACACACCCTGCATGTACAACATATCTCTTTAAGTTTATTTATGTAATTTGAGTTCTTTCATGCATGCATGGGTGGCTTAAAAAAAAACAATACACCATGAGACTTACGCCGCTGTAAAATTGGAAGTCACGGCCAGAAGCATCAATTGCCACACTAATAGGCTGATTTGCAAGTGCTTTCAAGAAGCTATTTTCATTGTTGCGAGGTACGTCATGCAGGGACGGAACCAGGACACAATTGGACCAGGTGCATTTACACAAATTTAAAGGAAACGAGGAACACAAAATTTTGGGACTAGGTGCACTTAGTAAAAATTTAACAAAATTTAACACTATGCCGCAAAATTTAACAAAATTTAACACTACGCCGCAAAATTCCTATGGGGTCCCGGGACACCCCTTGTTCCTTCCCTTACTGTCATGATAACAACTAGATTCGTCTCCCTTACCGACACATCCTGGTCGAAGAGAAATAATAATGGACTTGGACACATTAAACAAATGAAATAATATATCGATATCAAGCTTTAAATACATGCATGAGCTAGCTAGCTAGCTGGTACGTGACCTCACTATATAAGTTATGTTTTGAGACTGCATGACTAATTCTTCTTTGTAAGAGTATGGATTCATATTCGTTTAGTTATATCGATCAAGCTTCTAAATTTGGAGCTTACCTTCTTTTCATCACAAGTGCCTTCACTCATGATATAAGCATAGTCCTTAAACCTCCATTGCAACCATTATTGAAGCTTGTATAACAATAAATCAATTCCTGCTCCGACAACTCGTAAATTCCCGTCACAATTTGTTTATACCCTCCATCCACCAGCAACCACCGTTTTAAAAGGCCAGCAGCTAGCTGTATAAGGTTGTTTGAATTATCGACATAAGAACATATGGATTTTATGAGTTATCACTATTAGGAAGGTCTAAGCTACATATGTGGTGGCCAGAATTTCCACAATTTGACATGTGCTAAACTTTAGTTGAACATCATTAATTTATAGTTATCACCTGTGTGAATTCTGCCACGGCCCTCCGTTGTAAGTTTAATAGTTCCAATATTGTTTATAAGCTTTAATATTGGTTATACTCACCGCATGAACCCTGGTTCTTGACGGGTGCAAACACTCCTTCATTCTCCAATCCAGAGACCTTAGTGCAGCTCTTCCACAAAATCTCGATAAGCTGAACTCTTCAGAGACTCCTCTCACTTCTCAGTAACATCACCTATTTAGCCCCAAGAACATGTTCTTGAACTCTTCATGACTCAAGTCAGCAAACTCATTAAGCCCAAGCCAGTAGTTGCTAAGTTTCTTATTTGTTTCATCAATATGCTTCAAGTTGTCCTTAAAGATCTCCAACCTATGTAGCTTCTCTTCAAGAATATCATAACATTTTCCGTGTTTTGAGACCCATGTCAAATCCTCAGGGGTGTACCCCACAATTGAGTACTCACGGGCAAGAGCGGAAAAGTATAAAAGCGCAAAGAAAAGCACGTAAAGGGATGATTTTGTGGACGACGCGAAAAGTGTCATTTTGTTTTTTGTGTTGTGGATGGATGAGATGAGATTGAATGAAGGATGAATGTGAATTTATTGGGTGTTTTGGCCACATGTTGCTTTCAAGATATCTGTTTTTTTCCACATATTCAAGTCTTAAAGTTTGCATCTTTTTGGAAGTGTCTTAATTATCCAAGTCATGTCTCCTAGAATAATTTAACCAAAGAGTCAGATGAGAATGTGTAGTAATGATGGGTTTTTGCTTCTCCTATAACTTTTGCATGTCTATGCAACTGTTGCTATTCATCCTGATGAAATTGTGGTCCGAAAAACTAAGAATAACTACAGTATGAAGGCATATCAATTTATAGAGCTCGTGTCTCGCTGGCTCACACATTCATGTCATATCTTATATGCAAACATTAAGATGAACCTCTTACAAGGACTCTTTCATGCAGTGCATAGTTGTTTTTTTTCTCCATTAAAATTGTTTTAACTAATTTCACATTTTTTCATGTTTAAAAAGCTTCACAAAGAGAAAACCTACACAAGATAACTTCCAATTGTGCCACCTTAACAAACTCAGAAAATAGCGAGAACATGTTTTTTGGGGTTGGAGATTTCAAATCAGTGAGTTCAATGAAACCCCCTCCATTTGAATGCAGTAAAAGATTTAAATGAGTTAATGAACAGAACTACTTTAAAGTATGTAGCTATAGACGAGAGGACATGACAGACTAAATATCCTAGACAGAAGACCTGGCGGCTCAGTAGCTGCTTTATTGCTTTTCGTCAACTCCTGAGAAACAACCTGGTTTGAATGTACCATTGCTCACATGTTACCTACAATGTTCGCAAATGACGTAAGCCATAAAGCATGAGAAAAATTAGCGCCTGCAAAAGTATATAACTATATGGAAAAATTTAGCGACTGCAAAAGTAAGCACCCTTTCCTAAAGAAGTTCATAATAATTTCTAATACGGCCCAGTAATAATCTAAATCCTCATCACACAAGCTAAAAAACCCTAGAATCATCACCTGCGACCGTCAAATTGAAGGGGTCGTCGGTTTCTGTAGATATCATCTAAAAACAACTGTCTGGCGTTTTCTCTCAGTAGCCTGCACCGTGCAATTCAAACAAGAGATTAGTATTACAACAGCAATATGTTGACAGATACACTAATAAACCTGTTTTCTAATAAAGAGGTGGTACAAACTCAAATAAGCAGATGCCCCAGGTAACAGTTGTAATTATAACTAACCATGATGGCTCCTATTTAACTAATATCAGTTAGAGCTCGTATTAATAATAATCGGTGCTCAAGACCCGTCCTAGAATAATCCTTGTAATCTATATAGGGCCGTGTATTATTATTATCATCTAAAGTCTTAACCCTAAATACGCCTCTAAATCTTCTAAAGCATCCCACAACATCTCTCATGAGTCCGAATGTTTCTCAATAGCACAAACAATCATTAGAAGCCCTGCCAAACCACAGTAAAAGCTTAATTCGTCATTTTCTATTTGGTTAAAACCGCTTGAATCAACTAGATTTGATTAGTAATATGCAGCAGCATGTTTATAATTAATCATCCCTTTTTTACATTTTATTTTTGGTTTCTATTATACTTTGTCGATTATTAGACTTTGGTTTCAATTCAAAACCCTAAGTTGCTTTTTGTTGTTATCATTTCAGGTCATTTGCTTACTTTATCTTTTCGTTTGTATGCCGTGCACGTGGTGGTATTATCACATTTCTATTTTGGAAGCTGTATCCACCCTTTGCTTATTAAAGAACATTGTGGGGTATTTACGATCCTGATCATTGTCTGAGATCTACGGCTTTGCCGTATCGGGATTTTGATTCTTGCACGCTGTTGTTGCCAAGTTTGATCAAGACATCCTTTACGCAACCATTTCTGAAAACCACAGGCAAAGCTTTTCCGAAATCGTTTTAACCTTTCTCTTTTGGGGCTCTGTATTCTCTCTTGGGGGAGGATCTCTATTATATAATACACCCTTATGTATAAATTTTGGAGGGTTCCTAATGTATATTCCCTTAATATGGAATTCGCATGTGCATATCACCAAGTAAAAGCACGCAACCACTTATCCCATCAACTGGGCCTTCCTTCTTATATATCATTTTTATCCTCTCACCTATAAACATTGGAGCCATTATTCTCTGTCCAAACCATCCTCTGTGTGGGATCGTCCTTATTTGTGTAAGCTTTTATATTATATGTGCTTGCCATTCACATCAGGTTCAGCGGCAGAAAGACTCGAAACCTCAAACAAACAAGACTAATCTAAACATTCAAGAGACCAACACACAGAAGTAATTACAATTCTATCTGTTTCGATATATCATCTTTGGTTGGAACAATGCGTAATCACCAACCAATTCGGAGGCCTAAATGATTATACTAAATCTTGTGATAGTAGTAAAAAGTTCAACATCCGACGTGCATCGAAATTACAAATTATTTAATAAATAAAATACATCTATTTCTCATTTTGTGACAATGGCTACATGGTCTTTTGTTTACTCATAAATCACAGACCGAAACTTTTCAATCAATCAAACTCTAAGTTAATCACACACAAATCTTATGAAAAAATGATACAAGAGAAGAAATTGCAGCGAGTAAGGATACATCAAAGGTCGATTCATCATTTGTGTGGATGTTGTTTCTGGTATTTTTTTTGATTTTTTCTTTTATATTACTTTATTTTGCAATTGATTGTGTGTAAAAACAGTAAAATAGACTATACATGTTGTTTTGTATACTAGTTTTAAAATGCCGCGTGCACGCACGGAAGTTTAGACAATTATTGTTTTTTTAAATACATGTAAGAATTTTATTTTATTTTTGTTTATAAGTTATGTTATAGAGTATTATCGAAATCATATGAATAGAATAGATTCATATCTTATATAATATATATATATATATATATATATATATATAAATATATATATCTATTATATGAGCTTGAGATAATTACTAATTTTTTTTTCTTTTGATTTACCTGTTAACTAACTCGACATTGTGGAGCCCGACTAATCCTCTACAAAACTACTCTTTTAGGTAGCCCGAAGTCGGCTCATGTGAACCTTCGAGGCCACAAGGGGATTAGTTTTCTCCTCGTTATATTCGAACCATTGACCTCCACTTTTATCTTACCGATGGGTAATGCAGATTGATATTATATGCTTTTATGATTCTTAGTTGCATTATTGAGTCAGCTATACATAATATTAATGGTCACAAACTTTGTGTTAAAACATGTAAAATTTTAGCTTCGCAATCAAATTTAAAAGCATCAAGTTGAGTTATCAAAATCGTCAATATTTATAGAATATTAAAGCTAAAAAACTCAAGTAAGTATTAAGTATCGTACATAACAAAATGTTTTTCGTCAATAAAAGATATACCTATTGTATATCTTTAATACATAAACATATATAAAAAGATTTTTATCCCAAAACTTTACCCCATTTTTTCCGTCACTAACGCCAACCAACTTTTTATAAGATATAAAAGTAAAGCCTAGATTGTTATAAATATGATTTATAGACATACACACATGTCAATGGAATAAAGACTTTTTGAGAAATTTAAATGTTAGAATTTTAGTACGTATTAAACCAAAAGAAAAAAATACAATTCTTCCGAACACATCAATGAAACATGCTAGAAAAACCATTTTTTAATTACGATATTAATATTGTGTTTTCGGTGTTTTTCTATTTGGTTGTACAACATAATTTCAGACCGACAATGAAAAATCCATCAAAAAGTCTTCGGGTAGATTTGGGATGTGATTAGATACTGTTAAATCTTTGTTTGGAAGTAAAAAATTATTTACGTTTGTAATATTTTAAAATTATAAAAATCTACGGGTATAAAAGTTTACGGGGTAAGTTGTTTATATTTTTAAAGTTATAATAAAAACATTAAATTTATAAATTTTTACACTTAACTCCATATAATTTTATTTTAAAATTAAATCACTAAATTTTTATTAATTAACCATCTACCTTTTTCAAGTTTTTTTCTTCAACTAAATTTGACACAATCTAATTTTTTATGTGTTTTTTTCTCGTCATATTTCTATATTTCTCCACCACAAATTTTAATTTCAACCAAATAGAATATAATTTGGACTTTTTAATATTGGACCAATCAGAACACACGATTTTGCCTACTTGGGCAAAAACAAGCGTCTCTGATTGGTGTAATTTTTAAATTCCATAATGTATTCAATTTTAAAAAAACTCCGACATGATGTAATTTTCTTTATTATATAAAAGATTTTGATGTTCAATTTTTAGGATGTTTAGATTTTTAGTTTTTAGATCACATTAGGATAATCAACAAAAAAAGAAGTAAATACTAATTGTTAATGTGTTTTTATGAGATTTTATCGATGTTTTCGTTTATTTATGTTTTGTGAGAATCACATGTGATTTTTGATTTTATCATGATGTGTACAAGTTGTGTATGTAGCATATAATGAGGTTAATTGAAGTTGTTTAATGAAAAATAGCATGTCGAGTATTTGTTGATTAAGTATGTAGTAACCCAGTTGATATTTTGTTAAATAGATTTTAAATGTGATAATTAGTATTTTTTTTTGAGTTAAACAGTTGGAGGCATATTTTGTGTGCGTTATGATCTAAAGTCTTTAACAAGTTAATGAAGTACATGTATGACTTTAACCACACAACTTGTTTCACTACTAATACATCAACTACAAACATTGACACATTTTTCACTTTAAAAAGTTGCAAATGGGTTTGAAATATATAGAGAATGCGAATACTGGAGGTTCACAAATACTATGGTCATGATGAGTGTTATTCGTGATTCAACTGAATCAAACGCGTATCTAAAACTTTGTCAAACCCACCTAAATATCGCATACTCCATGATAGAAGACTTATGCAATCTTTAATTTGGGGGACCTAGAAAGCAGGGGCGAAACTACTATACAACGCAAAATATTTAGTTTTTTCTCCAATTGTTGTAAAAATAAAGCAAGTTGAATGAAAACATGTTTGAAAGGTTACCTACAATAAAGTTGACCATCTACCTGGTACCATCCTATCATAGGATTGCTAGCAAATAACAAGGTATTGGAGCAATATCTATGCAGTCAGATTACTAAACAATATTTTCAAGATAACCTTAGCGCCGCACATTACAATATTTTATATGCTTATTGTACTGACCTATAAATTTAAACATTACATCTTGAAGTGACTTAAAACCCAAGTAGCTACCTACACTTTAACAAAGAGACAATTTCTAACCTAGCTCAAATAATATCAAAGTGTTGGAGCCATTACGTGGACAACACATAATGTGTAGTTTTCCATTTAGTCGTCTTATATACGTATGCACCAGTTTAGCTCGTTATTCTGTAACTATTTTATCTAGCTGAAAGGCGAACCTATCTTCAAGACAGTCAATTACGTGTATACAGGCCTGTCCACTAACTTCCCTATGGCTTACAATTGTCCTAAATGAAATTCTTTTCTCAAAAATGATGATATTTAACCCATAAGAAGAATACACAGTTTAAGACGTTGTCTGGTGTTTCTATAGTTTGCTAAATGTATGTGTTATTGAGTCATAAGTACCATTGGTATACTAAAGTATGTGTTATAATGATGATAAAATTAGATTAAATATAAGTTTTCTTGCAGCTAAATTTGTAGAATATTGTTCTTTCTGTTGGCGTTTATTGACCATTTTAGGTTATTAAACATTTATCTTTGGTTGATGCAGGTGGATCTGTAAAAAATAAAACTGTTAGGCATAAGCTTAAACAGAATTTAAAGGCTACAAAGGAAGCAACTAAGAAGACTGTCGATCTGAAAGCCTAATCCCCAGCTCATGTAAACCAAAAACAAAAGAGGTTGATTCATAAGAAAGTGATTGATGATGGATAAAACCTAATGGGTCCGTAAGGGATTGTGAATGTAAAGTCTTTTGGGAAACTGATGGAAGTCTCCGTAGTTTACAACTGTTGTATTTTGTTTAAGTTTTTTTAGTTTGCTTTTTGGATAAAGCTTATAATTTTTTTTAAAACTGATAAAATTATCTCATTATAATTATGAAATGGATTTTACCCTCCCAATTTTTTAATTCTTAACATTTGTATTCTTATTAATTATTTTTTTGCAAAATGTAATTAATGGGAAAAGTTTTATACATATTAGATGTTTACAATCTAAGAAATCAGATTCATCAAATCACATGTTGATTAAGAACAAAATCACATGTGATTTTGAGAACTGATTTCTTATATTGTAAACATCTCATATTTCTAAAACATTCCCATTTAAACATTTTAACAAAAAAAATAATAAAAGAATACAAATGTTAAGAAATTAACAAAATAGAGGGTAAAATCATTTCATACTTATAAATGAATAATATATCAAGTTTTACAAAAAAATCTAAACTTATCCAAAAAGCAAACTAAAAACATAAACAAACTACAACCATCAGTTAACTACGGATACTACCATAGTTTCCCCAAAAGACTACCATTCACAATCCCTTACGACCCATTAGTTTTATCCACATCACTCACTCTTCACTGAATCAACTCTTTGATTTGGTTTTACATGAGTCAGGGGATTAGGCTTCAGATTCACAGTCTTTCTTAGATTGTTTCCTTTGCAGCCTTTAAATTCAGTTTAAGCTTATGCCCAACAGGTTTATTTTTTACAGATCCACCTGCATCAAACCACAAGCTAAATGTTAATAAACCTAAAATGTCAATAAACGCAACAGAATAACAATATTCTACAACTTTAGCTGCAACAAAACTATATATTAATCCTAATTATCAACAATAATACACATACTTATAAAACCAATAGTAGCTCAAGACATCAATAACACATACATATTAGCAACAATAAGAACACCAGACACCGTCTTAAACTGTGTATTCTTCTGATGGGTTAAATATCATCATTTCTGAGAAAAGAATTTCATTTAGGACAATTGTAAGCCAAGGAAGCTTATGTGACAGGCCATGTATACACGTAATTGACAGGCATGAAATAGGATACGCTTTCAGCTAAGATAAAATAGTTACGTAAAAAACGAGCATTAAACGTGGCATACGTATATAAGACGACTAAATGGAAAACTACACATTATGTGTTGTCCACGTAAGGCTCACACTTGAACTTATAGAAGCTATGTTCGAACTTTTCTTTGTTAAAATGGTTAGCTACTTGGGTTCTAAGTCACTTCAAAATGTAATGTTAAAATATAAGGTAGTACAAAACATAATAAAATATGTAATGAGGCGCGCTAAGGTATCATTGA
Source organism: Tanacetum coccineum (assembly GCA_026074375.1). Taxonomy (NCBI): domain Eukaryota; kingdom Viridiplantae; phylum Streptophyta; class Magnoliopsida; order Asterales; family Asteraceae; genus Tanacetum; species Tanacetum coccineum. The sequence goes on from BQNB010001156.1 coordinate 124,627, forward strand.
AAATAATGTTTAGTAATCAGACTGCTATGATATTGCTCACAAACTTGTTATTTGCTAGCAAACCAATGATATGAGGTACCAGGTAGATTGTCACTTTAATTGTAGCGTAACATACTAACATGTTTTCAATTCAACTAGCTTTCATATTATACATCAAATGGAGAAAAACTAAATATTATGCAGTTGTATAGTAGTTTCGCCCCTGCTTCTAAGCCAAATTAAAGGTTGCAAAGTCTTCTCATCATGGTAATGCGTATTTAGGTGGGATAATGACAAAGTTTTAGATACGCGTTTGATTCAGTTGATCACGAAAACACCTCATCATGACCATAGTATTGTGAACCTCATTATTCGCATTCTCTAAAATATTTCAAACCCATTTGCAACTTTTTAAAAGTGAAAATTGTGTCATGTAGTTGAACGTATAATGTAGTGAAACAAGTAGATGTGGTAAAGTCAAACCATGTACTTATTAACACGTTAAAGACTTCGATCAAACGCACCAATAAGCCTCCAACTGATTAACTACAAAAAAACTACTAATTATCAACATTAAAACTATTTAACAAAATATCAACCTGGGTACTACTACTTAAATCAACAAATACTCTGACATGCTATTTTTCATCTAAACAACTTCAATTAACCATCATTATATGCTACATACACAACATTTACACATCATGAATAAAATCAAAATCACATGTGATTCTTCACAAAAAATAAAATAAACTAAAACAACATAAAACTCACAAAAAACACAACTACAATGAATAATTTACTACTATTGTTTATTACCTAAAGAGATCTTAAAAACAAAAATCTAAACAGTCTAAAACAGAACATAAAACTTTAATATAATAAAGAAATTAACATCTTCGGAGTTTTTCTTCAAATTGAATCATATGAATTTAAAAATTAGACCAATCAGAACGCTTGATTTTGCCACGTAGGCAAAATCGTGTGATCTGATTGGTCAATAAAAAGTCAAAATTAAATCGATTTGGTCAAAATTAAAAATTTGTGGTGGAGAAATATGACGAGAAAAAAACACATAAAAATATATGTGTCAAATTTGTGAAGAAAAAAACTTGAAAAAAGTAGAGGTAATTAGTAAAACTTTAGTGATTTTTAATTAAAATAAAATTATATGGAGTAAGATGTAAAATTATAAATTTACAAGTTTGTATTATAACTTTAAAAAAAATAAATCAACTAACCCCTTAAACTTTATACCCGTATATTATAATATAATAAAAAATTACGAAACGAAAAAAATTATTTTACTTCCAAACAAAGATTTAACAGTATCTAATCACATCCCAAATCTACCCGAAGACTTTTTGATTGATTTTTCATTGTCGGTCTGAAATTATGTTGTACAACCAAATAGAAAAAACACCGAAACACATAAAATATCATAAATTAATAAAAATGGTTTTCTATCTATAACAATGATGTGTTGGAAGAATGTATTTTTTTCTTTTTTGTTTTAATACTTACTAAAATTCTAACATATTAAATTTCACAAAAAAGTTTTATTCCATTGACATGTATGTATTCCTATAACTCATATCTAACCAATAGGCTACTTTATTTCATTAAAAAAGTGTTGGTGACGGAAAAAAATGTGAAAACTCTTTTTATATTTGTATATTTATTAAATATATACAATAGGAAATCTTTTATTGACTAAAACATATTGAATGTACGAAACATAAACTACTTGAAGTTTTACTTTCTAAATCTATAAAAATTGACATTTTGATAACTCCAACTTGAATGCTTTTAAAATCGATTGTCGAAGCTAAATTTTTACAGTTTTAACACAAAGTGTGACCATTAATCTATATGTATAGCTGACACAATAACAACTAGAATCATAAAAACATATACAATTAATTTCTGCATACCCCAACGGTAAGATAAAAGTTGAAGTCAATGGTTCTAATATAACGAGGAGAAAATAAATTCCCCTTGTGGCCTCGAAGTGATCACTGAGGGTCCGACTTCGTGCTACCTAAAATAGTAGTTTTGTAAATTATTCGGCTCACACTGTCAGTTAGTTAACAGGTAAATCAAAAGAAAAAAAATAGTATTTATCCTCAAGCTCATATAATATAATATATATATATATATCTATATATAATATAAATATATATACTATATAATAAGATATAATCTATTCTCTCATATGATTTCGATATACTCTATAACATAACTTATAAAACAAAATAAAAATAAAAATCATACATGTATTTAAAAAAACATAATGTCTAAACCCCGTGCGTGCACGGGCATTAAAACTAGTATACAAAACAACAAGTATATTCAATATATACTGTTTTTACACACAATCAATTGCAAAATAAAGTAATATAAAAGAAAAAATCAAAAAAAAAAAATACCAGTAACAACATCCGCAATTTGAACAGATGATGAATCGACCTTTGATGTATCCTTACTCGCTGCAATTTCTTCACTTAGTATCCAGTTTATCATAAGATTTGTGAGTATTCAACTTAGAGTTTGATTGATTGAAGTTAGGTGTGAGTTATGAGTAAACAAAAGACCATGTAGCCCTTGACACAAAATGAGAAATAGATGTATTTTATTTATTAAATAATTTGTAATTATCTAAGCCGTCGGATGTTGAACTTTTACCTACTAACACAAGATTTAGTCTAATACAATCTAGGCCCCGACATGGTTGGTGATACGCATTTTCCAACCAAGATGATATATCGAAACAGAATTGAATTACTTCTTGAGTGTTGGTCATCTGAATGTAGAATAACTGTCCTTGTTTGAGTTTCGTTTCTCCCGCTGAACCTGATGAAGGCAAGCACTATAATATAAAAGCTTACACAAATAAGGACGACCCACCAGAGGAGGTTTGGAGAGAAGAATGGCACCAATGTTATGGAGAGAGATACAAGAATGATAAGAAGGAAGGCCCAGTTGATGGGATAAGTGTTGAAGTGCTTTTCTTGGTGATATGCGCATGCGAACTTCCATATAAGGGAATATACATATAGGAACCCTCCAAAAATTATACATAAGGGTGTATAATAGAGATCCTCCCCCAAGGGAGCAAATACAAGAGCCCCAAAAGAGAAAGGTAAAATGATTTCGGAAAAGCTGCCTGTGGTTTTCAGAATGGTGTAATGGATGTCATTGATCCAACTTGGCAACAACAAGCTTGCAAGAATCAAAATCCCCGATACTAGCACAGCGAAAATCCTCAGCCAATGTCAGATCGTAAAAACCCCACAATGTTCTTTAATAAGCAAGGTGGAACAGCTCCTAATAGAAATGTGATAATACCCACCACGTGCACGGCATACAAAAATGAAAAGTAAGCAAAAGACCTGAAACACACAAAAAAGCAACTTAGGGTTTTGAATTGAAACCAAAGTCTAATAATCGACAAAGTATAATAGAAACCAAAAATAAAATTTAAAATTGGGATGATTAATTATAAACATGCTGCTGCATATTACTAATCAAATCTAGTTGATTCAAGCGGTTTTAACCAAATAGAAAAAGACGAATTAAGCTTACTGTGGATTGGCAGGGCTTCTAACTGATTGTGTGCTATTTGAGAAACATTCGGACTCCATGAGAGATTTGTGAGTGCTTTAGAAGATAGAGGCGTATTCTAGGGTTAAGACTTTAGAAGATAATAATAATACACCGGCCCCTTATATAGATTACAAGGATTATTCTAGAGACGGGCTTGAGCCCGATTAAAAGAAGACTAGCTCTAACAGATATGTTTGTAAAATTACCTATGGTTTGTAAAAAAATACAACTGTTTACCGAGGGCATCTGCCAATATTGAGTTTTTACCACCCTTTATTAGAAAACAGGTATATTATTGTATCTTCAACATATGCTGTAAATACTAATCTCTTGTTTGGAATTGCACGGTGCAGGCTGCTGAGAGAAAACCTAGACATTTGATTTTAGAAGAATAACTACAGAAACCCAGACCCCTCAATTTGACGTTCCAGGTTCTGATTCCGGGTTTTATAGACCTTTTGGGTGGTTGGAGGATTTAGATTAAACGGGCCGTATTAAGAAATATGAATAGTAATATCTTTAGAAGGTGCTTACTTTATGCAAGGCGCAAATTTTTCACTGTATAGTTTATATACTTTTGCAGGCGCTAATTTTTCTCATGCTTTATGGCTTACGTCATTGCACATTTTAGGTACGAGCAATGGTCAAACCAGGTTGTTCTCAGGATGTTGTGAAAGCAGGTCTGAGCGCCATGTCTTCTGTCACGGATATTCTGTCTGTCATGTCCTCACCGTCTAATAGCACTACTTAAAGTAGTTCAGTTCAATTAACTCATTCTAATCTTTTACTGCATTCAAATGTCGAGGGATTCATTGACTCACTGTATTGAAACTCCCAAAAACATGTTCTGCTATTTTCTGAGTTTGTTAAGGTGGCACAATTGGAAGTTATCTTGTGTAGGTTTTCTTTGTGAAGCTTCAAACATGAAAAAAATGTGACATTAGTAAAACAATTTAATGGAAAAACAACAATGCACTGCATGAAAGAGTCCTTGTAAGAGGTTCATCTTAATGTTTGCATATAAGATATGACATGAATGTGTGAGCCAGCGAGAACGAGCTCTATAAATTGATATTCCTTCATCCAGTAGTTATTCTTAGTTTTTCGGACCACAATTTCAACATGATGACTCGCAACAGTTCATAACATCAAAAGTATAGGAGAAGCAAACAAACAACCATCAAATACCAACACATTCTCATCTGCTCTTTGGTAAAATATTCCTAGGAGACATGCTTGATAAAAGACTTCCAAAAAGAAGCAAAACTTAAGACATTAATTATATGTGGAAACAACAACTAACTTGAAAGCAACATGTGGCCAAAACACCCAATAAATTCACATTCATCCTTCATTCAATCTCATCTCATCCATCCACAACACAAAAAACAAAATGACACTTTTCGCGTCGTCCACAAAATCATCCCTTTACGTGCTTTTCTTTGGCGCTTTTTAGTACATTTTCTGCTCTATCCCGTGAGTCCAATTGTGGGTAACACCCCTGAGATTTGACATGGGCTCAAAACACGGAAAATGATATGATATTCCTTGAAGAAGAAGCTACAATTTGGGTGGAGAACTTTAAGGACAACTGAAGCATATTGATGAACAAGATAATAAACTTAGGCAACATACTGGCTTGGGCATATGAAGTTTAGCTGATTTGAGCTCATGAAAGAGATCAAGAACAGTTTAGGGCTAAAAAGGTTAGTTACCTGAGAAAGAGAGGAGTCATCTGAAGAGTTCACTTATCGCGATTTATGTGATCTGCCTAGTCTCTGGATTGGAGAAAGAAAGGAGCTGTTGCACCCGTCAAGAACCAGGGTTCATGCGGTGAGTATAACCAATATTAAAGCTTATAAACAATATTGGAACTATTAAACTTACAACGGAGGGCCGTGGCAGAATTCACACAGGTGATAACTATAAATTAATGATGTTCAACTAAAGTTTAGCACATGTACAAATATTGGAGAATTCGGCACCACAATATGCAAGCTAGACCTTCCTAATAAGAGATTAACCAATAAAATCCAAATGTCTAATGGTGCGAATAAATCAACAACCTATACAGCTAAGCTGCTGGTCTCATTTGCAACGTGGTTTGCGTGGAGGGTAATAAACCAAATTGTGAGGGAAATTTAACAAGTTGTCGGAGCAGAATTGATTTATTGTTATACAACTCAATAATGGTTTGCAATGGAGGTTTAAAGTCCTATGCTTATAATCGATGGAGTCGAAGGCACTTGTGATGAAAAGAAGGTAAGCTCCAAATTTAGAAGCTTGATCGATATAACTAAACGAATATGAATCCATACTCTTACAAAGAAGAATTAGTCATGCAGTCTCAAAACATAACTTATATAGTGAGGTCACGTACCAGCTAGCTAGCTAGCACATTACATGTAATTAAAAGCTTGATATCGATATATATTTCATTTGTTTAATGTGTCCACGTCCATTAATTCATTCACTTCGACCAGGATTAGTTCAGTAAGTGGAGACGATCAGGGTTTAATCATGACGTAAAAGGGACGGAACCAAGGGGTGTCCCGGGACCCCCATGGAATTTTGCGGCGTAGTGTTAAATTTTGTTAAATTTTGCGGCATAGTGTTAAATTTTGTTAAATTTTTACTAAGTGCACCTAGTCCCAAAATTTTGTGTTCCTCGTTTCCTTTAAATTTGTGTAAATGCACCTGGTCCAATTGTGTCCTGGTTCCGTCCCTGCATGACGTACCTCGCAACAATGAAAATAGCTTCTTGAAAGCACTTGCAAATCAGCCTATTAGTGTGGCAATTGATGCTTCTGGCCGTGACTTCCAATTTTACAGCGGCGTAAGTCTCATGATGATCTGTTTTTTTTAATCACCCATGCATGCATGAAAGAACTCAAATTACATAAATAAACTTAAAGAGATATGTTGTACATGCAGGGTGTGTTTGATGGACACTGTGGAACTGATCTTGATGATGGAGTAGCAGCAGTCGGATACGGAACAAGCAAAGGACACTGTGGAACTGATCCTGAGAAAGGTTACATCAGGATGAGAGAAATACTGGTAAAAGTGAAGGAATTTGTGGCCTCTATAAGATGGCTTCTTATCCTACCAAGCAAAAGTGATTAATTACATCTAACTTGTCTTGTTCGTTTAGTCTTAAACAAGTCAAAACTGCCACATCAATAAAATACCTTCTTATTTCTTTTGAATGTGAATTTCTGCAAAGTATGTACTATTTGCCCGGCTTCACACTATATAAAAGCGTTTAACTTGAATTTCAAACGTAGAATTGTAAAACAAGATTCAAAAAAATAGTCAAGTAAATCATGCAAGTTTCATTAAATAGATCTTAGAAATTGCTGGCAGGAAGATTTGATTGCTAGAAGTCACGAATGGATCCATAAGCTAGGGTCCTTGGCAACGGGACGTAAGGCCAAGCTGTCACTAGGAAATAGGGCTTCACTGACGGATTTTCCGACTTGACTAAATCTCTTAGTAATTGCTTACAGAATTACAGCCGGAGTGTGTTAGTGACGAATCACTGGCACATTAGTGATAGATCACTAACGAAAAAACTTATGTCGTTAACAAACGTTTAGTTTGATTAAAAAAAATCACACCAGATGGCCTATACGTTCTATAGGCCGATACCAATACGCCGTATAGCCGTATAGGTATGAGCATATACGCCGTATAGAGGTTCTAAGACTCGTCCCGTCATTTTCTGAAAACTACACTTTTGACCAGTTTTCGAAACATGAAATTTAATATAATCTAAACTTACATTATATTGAACATATTCAAAGTAATACATCATTCATCATTGTATCATATAAAGACCCACTACGACCAAAAGTGAGTATTTTTTAGCTTATGCCAAACACTCCTTTTTCTGCACATCCATTGCAAGTTCTACATTTGTTTGACTTTGTTTTGGACTGCGGTCTTTGGCCACTTTAATTAACTTAATTAGCTGCATATTTATGAACTATTTTAGAAGTGTTTGCTTGTGACTTAATAATTCGCCATGGACTGAGCAGGTGAGTAAGCGACTTATTCTCTCAGGTGTCAGCCTCTATACCATACTCAGCAGACCCCTAAATCGAGTTGCAAACTAGCAATCCATATACAAAAAAGGCAGGCTTTTTAAAATAATGTTTTCGTCAAGAGAAAAGTCAGACTCACCGGCAACATTTATAAGAGCAAAGTTCCTTGTACCCAAACTTATCAGAAGTCCCAAGCAGCCTCCACCTGAAAAAATATTTGGATTGTGTTAGTTAATTGGAACGAAATGATCACGCAACAAAAAGTTTCATTTGCAGAAGAGCTTTCCATCTTACTCTTGTTCGAATGCAAATTTGGTGCGTTACTAAATTCTAAAGTGCTGATTGTTTTTTTTTTAAGATCGGACCATCGACATTGTTAATTCAAATTATCAGGTAGAGTAATGCGGATCCAAATTTATATACCTGGTAAATTAAAGCTTTGTAGGTATATTTTTTAAAATATAGAATACGCACCGATATAGAACGCTGATATTGTGTAGTAATATCCGTAGTAATTTGTTGTAGTTACTAAAGGGATAAGTCGGACGCGCACTATATATGAGTCAAGATTCATATCTAGTGTTTTTGGAAAAACGCCGAGTGAAAACAGCAAATACTAAACAGTTTTGTGGCTACTATTATCTTAAAGCGCAAAGACTTTTATCCATTTGTTTTCTATGGTTAGCGAATGGGGATATCGAAGACAAAACCATTTTGTTTCGGTTAAACAAGCGTGGCGCTCCACTGTTTTTATCGAGTGGTTAGTGATCTATAGGTTCATAAGAGTGTTACACATCTGTTAATATGGGGATATATCGACATATATTCCGTATGCAAAAAAAAAAACATATATAGATAACAAACTTTAAATTTCAATAGACTACTGCAAAAAAGTTTAAAGAATGTGCTAGTAACAGACCCGTTCATTTGGCTGTTAATGGGTGGATTAAATAAGCAGATATGGTGACCACAGGCAATTTTATGTTAGTTTTGTTTTTCAATTTTTGAGGACGTGTAAATATGCAATAGTCAAAAAGTAAAGAATGACAGTGAGACGTGGTATTTCTGAGACGAGATCTGTGAAAATCAAGGCTCAGAGAACAAAAACCATGGATCATCCCAAAATTGAAGCCTTTTGTTCGATTGGCCTTGCCGCCTATTGTAGAGACTTCTTGCCTGTTTGGTGTTTTTCGCTGGCCTCTAATACCTTGCGTTGCTTATCACTTCGTTTGCTTCGTACCCTTTATTGTCTTCTCTTGTAGCATCCCACTCGCATGCCCCTTCACCTGCCCTCTTACGCTCATATAGTCGCCTGCACGTGAAAGGACCCCGCACCGCCTATTCAACTTTTCAGATCTCTTGTATGATCTTGATGGCCTTTTTCTGCATTTCGGAGTGCATTTCACTGTGGTGATTCCATTTACAGATTGTTTGCCTTTTTCCAAACGCGATCTGTTGGCTCCCCTAGACAATAATAATCATAAGTTCCAATAAGCTCAAAATGCCCAACATAACCTTAGAATAATTACAAGTTAGAAAGATGTTAGAACAGCAACCGTCCCTGTAAGTTAATTTTTGCCTTGAAACTTCCCCGTAAAGTGTTAATTCTTCCTAGAAACTGTGAATCAGTAACAGTAGTAGAACCTATCATAAGATGAGGATCGTCACTGAAAGTCGCTTCATATTATCTCACTCGCTAAAAGTGGCAAGCAAAAAATCCGACACGTTCAACTGATTTTAACAAGATGGTTATCTAATTCGGTGGGGGATTTTACTATACTTTATCTCATGTGTTGCGGACCACAAATTTTACCCCCCTACCCTAAACAACTTAAGCAAAACGTTGTTTTAGCCAAACTTGTTTACCGATTATCTTATCGTTTTGTAAACACGTGTGTTAATCAGATTACGTAGTTTGTTGGGTATTTTTAGTCCATGAGATTAAGAGTTCCTAACACTTGGGGCCCTCTATCTTGGTTTATTTGTCCCTTATTTAGGGCATCTTATGCTTGCATATAAAGTGTGAAAAAAACGAAGAGAGAGAGAATAAGAAAGGTAAAAAAATGATTTTCGAGTTCTATCACCCTTAAAACCGACTTAAGGTATTCGATTCATGCTCTGTGTCAGTTGTTTCGTTCTTCGATCCGGAGTTTGCATCGTCGGCAACGTCAGCAATTTGGACGAAGCCTTCCTTGCATATAAAGAAGGTTTTGACCGTTGGGATCTTGATTTTTGAGGCTGTGACAATTATTTGAAACGTTCTTTGTTTCTTACGCCGCGGGCAGATTGCAAGATGTTTTGGTCGAATTCTTCCTTTGGCTTTTCTTAGTTCTTTGTTAGTTGCGCATATATCTTAGATATTGATTACAAGATTATGTGATGATTGTTGTATGCCTCTAGTGTTTATCTAGAGAAGCTTTGTGTAGCGTCTCTTGCTTGTAGTGGTGATTTTAAAGCGGCATAGGTGTCCCGTGGTTTTTAAACGTCATTTGGTGGGTTTCCACGCTGTTCCAGCATTGGGTGTTTTGGTTGTGTTTTAATTATCTGTAAATACCTGCTGATTTGGTTGATTTTGATTATGGTTGTGGGGGTCTGGTTAGAGTGTCTTTTTTAGTTTTTTGCCCGCTTATTTGTTCCTTCCTATAGGATCTAGGGATTGGGTATAAGTGTTTTCTTTAGTCAAAACGAAGTTTTTTTGCTTCCGCAATTTGTGTTTATACCGTTGATGACACCAGTTTGCCACTTTACCCCGTCAAATTGGTATCAGATGTTGTAGGCTTTGTGTGGGGATTTTTTCTTACAGTTTGAAACGATGGATCAGCATTAATTTAATAAAGTAGAATGGTTAATATGAATGTGTTCTAATTTATATGTTGGGAAAAGAGAAGATGAGTTAAGATTCTTTATGTGAACGACGTGACTTACTTGCCTGCTTTTTCGTACTGAGGAAACCTAAGAAACAAACGAAGACATAATGGTACTTATTTTGCATTGACAGGTTGTGGTTAATTAGGTCAGTGGGTGTTGTAGATATTGTTTTTGAACCGCTATATTGTGTGAGGAGACGCCTATGTTGTGTTACGTTCATTTGGAACAAAATGTTTGAACAGTTATTAGATGCGCTCGAAAAACTCGGAAACAACAAGTCTGTTCTTAATCAAGCAAATGATGAGATTAAAGTATACTGATGGGTCCCTTGTTACCGATCACTTAAAATGTGTTTTGCATGGGTATTATAAATAGCTTGCAGAGGTTATGGGTATCTCAAGTTTGAAGATGAGATTGCAAGGCTTGTTGTGGCTTCGCTTGGTATTTATGTGCTGGTGATGACTTGGGAAACCTTTTAGGTGTCTCCTTGTCCAACTCTGGCCCCAGAAATGGTGTTAATCCAACATGGAATTGGGCTTAAAGGTAGAGTGATTTTGGAATGAAGAGATGAGGAAGAAAGTCACAAGGTTCTCGTCACATTGTCATGATGTCTTGACGTCAGAAAGGAAGGGTGAGAAGTAAAGTTAGAGCTATTTATTACCGAGTAAGTAACAAGAGGTATATCATCGGTAGCAGTTTTCTTAGCAAAGGAAAATTTGCTTTATGATGTTGGAATGTTTATCACTTGCCCAAAGGAAAGATTAAAAATGAGTTCTGCAGCCAGTTGAACAACGCGAGAAACTAAGAAGCATAAAACCTAGCACTAAATCAGAGAACAAGCACAGGAAAGATATGATGATGGTTGATGTGGACGTACTGGAAGTTAAATGTACCACCACAGATGAGTTCTTTGTTTGTTCAGATTTAAGATATGGTTGAACTTGCTCATGATGATTATTAGAGTGAGATAATGATAGTGGTGCTACGTGTCATGTTGCAACGACGGGGAAAAGTATATTTTTTCAACTTACCACCAGGGTGATTCGGTGTTGTTCGGATGGGGTAATAATCTGGCTGTGATCTTAGGGAATTGCTGGTCAAGGAGATAATTGTTTGAAGTTTGGACACAGGGATGGAATTGTTTTATGCTTAATGTGAAACATGTCCGGACTAGAGACTCAATATTATCTCCAGACCAGTTATTTTTCTTGAAGAAGTATGGTTACCACAAACCGTTCTGGTAATGGCTTGTGGGAACAGTAAGGGCTCTCGGATCGATTGATTGGTTGCAAGAGGGGAAAAAGGAATCCAAGTTATCACATACAATTCCGGAATGTATCTCCAAGAGCGCGCACTTGTCAATGTATAGTAACTGATGATTATGACCGAGTAGTATAGCATTAAGAAGACTTGGTCACTATGACGTGAAAAGGGATGTCTCTTCTTTCTAAGAAGAATGTATGTTATTCCGGTGTTGCCAGTATTGTAACTAAAGAGTGCTCCTCACTGTTTGGCGGGGGCGAAAGCAGCCTTTGACGTTGCTTTTAGTGAGTAGTCGTCACTTCTCCTTTATAGGACGAAGGAACTAACGATCTGGCCTCCTTTCGAATGTTTGTGGTGCCCATGAAAGGAATAGATCACTTGGTGGGTGTTGACTTTTGTCATTTCATCGATGATCATTCAAGGACAGGTTTTGGGGTACACAACCTTGAGGACTAAAGATTCGAAGTATATGGATGTGGTTTTTAAGCAGTTTCATGCGTTTAGTTGAGAGGGAAAGACCAGGGAAATAAGAAAATCTTAAATGTATTCGATGATGTGATAATGGTAGGTTGAATGACATTGGGCCCCTTTGACGCGTAATTGTAGAGAGCATGGAATTTTCAGATCAAAGACTCCACCGAAGTACGGGCAATTGAATGGCTTGGCAGAGCTCGGATTCTCATGAATCGACCTTGGTTGAGAGAGTACAGATGCTTGCTTTTCACCTATGCAGGGTTGCCTGAGATTCTTTGTTGGGGGGAAGCGCTTTGAATACGGAGGGTACATGTTCTTAATTTAACCCCCTTCGTGTTTCCTTGTCGTTTTGATGTTTCCAGACAGGGTGTGGAGCCGCAAAAGATGTTTAAACAGATGTTTCCTGTACCATCATTTACGAACATGTCTTGGATGTAAGCCTCTGTGCATATTCCCAAAGATGAAAGATGTCAAAGTTGGAGTGAAGAATAGAAGGTTGTGTGTGTGTTCCTCTTGGGAATGGTCATAAGATGAATGTGGGTACAGGATTGTATGACAAGATAAGTAGACCAAAAAGACAATCGTTCGCAGTGATATGATTGAGTTTGAAGAAATTTCAAACTTTGAAAGATGTTGAGAAGAGATGAGACGGCGGACCAAGTCGCCTCAAACATAATGATGATCCTATGTGACCTTAGATTCTGGTTCCTCCATAAACATGTTGATGACAGTTTGGAGAAGATGATTCGATATGATGAAGAACAAAGAATGATGTAAGAACAAGGGTGATGATGGTTGAGCTCAAGTAGCAACCAAACCTAGATGGAAGCCGTTTCATCCTGAGTTGCCAGTTTGTCCTATTGCACTCTGTATGTTACTATAGGTCGGGGTCAAACTAGTAGATCATATCCTTCCACACGCTATTGCTGCAATTGCATGAGATATGTATTATACTTTATGGTGGGGAGGTGCAGGAGAGCACCGATGTGTTTAGTGCAGACGCTATGATGATGAACAGACAAGAAAGAATGGTTTGATGCCCATGCAAGTGATGAGATGAATCCTTTGTATTTGAGACAGATACTTTGTGTTGCTACGCAGTTGCCTTCAAGGGCAAGAGAAGTTTCTGAAAAAGACAATGGGTTTACAAATTGATACAGCAGAGTATTACTCCGCTGTATGGGGTGTTGGGAACCGTAGGTTCATGGCCTGATTTGGTTGGATAAACGGTGATCGATGTCAGAAGACGAAGATAAGGGTAATTGATTTTAGATTGCGATTTTCTTTCAGTCTAGTAGGAAGATTGGGATCTATTCTGATGTTGTTCTTTGGTTGTGGCTGGCTAGCCATCGTCTTGAGGTCTTGGCTGCAAAATGGATGTCAAGAATGTCTCTTTCCTTCTAGTGGTTGATCTGGATTAAAGAAATCTATATGGAACAATCTTGAAGGGTTTGGTTGTCGTGTGGGGTTAAGGGGAAGGAAGACTCTACAATTGTGATTAGGAGCTTCAGAAGCGTTTAGTGTCTGGGTTGAAGCACGCACGCCCAAGGACAGTGTATCAAGAAGTATTGAGTTTGGTTTTGGTTATAAGGGAAGCAATGCTTTGTCCGGAAAAGATCTTTGTTTTGATCATTGAGTTTTTTTCTGTTCAGATGTCTTGTGTGGATGATTGAACTATACAACATTCATGTAATAGCTGTATGTGTGATTGTATATGCTGATTGTTGTCTTAGAACATTGGACAAAGAATTGCCCAATTGAAGCAAAAGATTTGGATGCTAAATCCTTTGTAATGAAAGAGTTGTGTGGCCAGTTCTAAAACAAATCCTTGGCATTCGGATTTTCCGTCGTATAGAAGGTTGCCAAGACGTGTTGACTTTTGCTAGTCACAGCGCTATTACATTGAGTAATGGTGGTTGCGCAGGTTCAGTAACATGGATAAAGCTAAAAGTGGTTAGTTCCCCTTAACTTCATACTATAAGCTTATGATAAAGATATGTCCCTTCTTTAAGAAGAATATGTGAAAAGATGGATAGAGGTTACATATGCTCTCCAGCTGGTTGGAAGTTTAATGGTACTATTGAGTGTTATACTATGTCGTCATAATCCTGTGTAAGAAGCATGGAAGTGTGTGTTAAAGGATATTTCGCGATATCTGCGTTCATGTAGGTCTTCCAAATTGTGGTTACATTTGGAAAAGGAGACAACCATGCTTGTTTGTTACACAGACTTCAGATTTGGTGGAAATACGGACAATATGTGAAGTTCCATTTGTGTATTTGAAGACATTGAGGGGAGCAGTATTATGGCACTCTTGAAGATAGCAAAAGTGTGTGGCCTTTTACTAGAACATGAGGATGAGTATGTTGGCAACAAAAAAGAAGCGTGCAGTAAGAACTATTATGGTTTGTGAAAGTTATTTGCCATAAGAACTTGGTCTTGAAGAACAATCGTTATGCGGTATCTATGTGATTAATCAAAGTACTGATTCATGTTTGATAAGAATTCGATGGTTTCATAGAAGAGGACACCAAAAACATATTGATATCCAGCGGGTATTTTGAATTAGGAGATGCGCATTGAAGATGGTATGTTTGAACTATAAAGTTCGCATACGGTATGATAATGGCTTCCGTATGTATGACGATGAAGCTCCTAGCAATGAGAAAGTTGAAGATCTGGTTTGCTTCGTTCACCAGGGATGGCGACACTTCATCCTCATGACAGGAAAATAGGGGAGTATTAGTTGGGCTATTGATTCTACTAAAATGAAACTGAAAGTGTTGGGTATTTTCTTAGTCCATGAGGATTAAGAGCCCAACACATTGGGGCCCATCTTGGGTCCATTTAGTCCTTATTTAGGGCATCCTTATGCTCATTATAAAGTGTGAAAAAACAAGAGAGAAGAGAGTAAGAAAAGAAAAAGAAGAAGATTTTCGGAGTTCTTATCACCCAAAACCCAGCAGCAGTGTTTCGTCGATCCTCGGAGTTTACACCGTCGGATCGTCACGATTTTTAGACTGAAGATTCCTTGCATATAAATGAAGGTTTTGACTGTTGGGATCTTGATTTTGAGGCCTGGAAGTTCTGTTTCTTACCCGGGCAGATTGCAAGTTGTCTGATGATATTCTTCCTTTCTAGTTCTTTGTTTGTTGCCATATATCTTGATATTGATTCCAAGATTATGATGATTGTTGTATGCCTCTAGTGTTATCTAGAGAAGACTTTGTGTGCCTCTCTTGCTTGATAATGGATTTAAGCGGCATTAGGTGTCCCGTGGTTTTTACCCACTTTGGGGTTTTCCACGCT
This sequence comes from Tanacetum coccineum, assembly GCA_026074375.1. Taxonomy (NCBI): domain Eukaryota; kingdom Viridiplantae; phylum Streptophyta; class Magnoliopsida; order Asterales; family Asteraceae; genus Tanacetum; species Tanacetum coccineum. The sequence goes on from BQNB010001156.1 coordinate 140,172, forward strand.
AAAAGCTTGGTGTTCTTGGTGTGTGTTTGATTATCTTTAATACCTGCTGATTTGGTTGATTTGATATTGTTTGGGGGCTGGTTAGAGTTGCTTTTAGTTTACCTTATTTGTTTACTTCCTCATAGGTTCATACGGGTTTGGGTAAGTGCTGTCAAACGAAGGTTTTGCTTCCGCATTTGTGTTTATACCGTTGTGACCCATTGCACTTTACCCGTCAAATTGGTATCAGAGCTGTAGGCTCTTGGTTGGGGACTTACCTGTTTGAACGATGGAAGCTAATACAAGTAGGATGGTTAATTTGAATGGTTCTAATTATCATGTTTGGAAAGGGAAGATGGAAGATCTCCTTTATGTGAAAGACTACTACTTGCCTGTTTTTAGTACTGAGAAACCTGAGAACAAAACAGATGCAGAATGGACTATTTTGCATAGACAGGTTTGTGGTTATATTAGGCAGTGGGTTGATGATAATGTTTTGAACCATATTTGTGAGGAGACGCATGCTCGTACTCTTTGGAACAAACTTGAACAGTTATATGCTCGAAAAACTGGAAACAACAAGTTGTTCTTAATCAAGCAAATGATGAGATTAAAGTATACTGATGGGTCCCCTGTTACCGATCACTTAAATGTGTTTCAGGGTATTATAAATCAGCTTGCAGGTATGGGTATCAAGTTTGAAGATGAGATTCAAGGCTTGTGGCTTCTTGGTACTTTACCGGATACTTGGGAAACTTTTAGGACATCCTTGTCCAACTCTGCACCAGATGGTGTTATCACCATGGAATTGGCTAAAGGTAGTATTTTGAATGAAGAGATGAGAAGAAAGTCACAAGGTTCCTCTTCACATTCAGATGTCTTGGTCACAGAAAGGCAGGGGAGAAGTAAAAGTAGAGGCCCGAGTAACAGAGGTAATCATCGTAGCAGTTCTAGCAAAGGAAAATTTGCTGATGTTGAATGTTATCACTGCCACAAGAAAGGACACACAATGAAGTTCTGCAGACAGTTGAAAAAGGAGAACAAGAAGAAAAACTACAATAATCAGAAGAACAAGCACAAGAAAGATGATGATGGTGATGACAGTACTGAAGTAAATACCACCACAGATGAGTTCTTTGTTTGTTCAGATTATGATATGGTTAACCTTGCTCATGATGATTCGAGTTGGATTCTTGATAGTGGTGCTACGTGTCATGTTGCAACACGAAAAGAATATTTTTCATCTTACACACCAGGTGATTTCGGTGTTGTTAGGATGGGTAATACTGGGCTATCTAGGATTGCTGGTATTGGAGATATTTGTTTGAAGTTTGACACAGGGATGGAATTGGTTTTGCATAATGTGAAACATGTCCCGGATATGAGACTCAATATTATCTCAACAGGTCTTCTTGATGAAGATGGTTACCACAACAGTTCTGGTAATGGCTTGTGGAAAGTGACTCTCGGATCATTGATTGTTGCAAGAGGGAAAAGGGAATCCAAGTTATACATGACACATCCGAAGATCTCCAAGAGCATTGTCAATGCTATAGACAATGATGATATGACCGAGTTATGGCATAAGAGACTTGGTCACATGAGTGAAAAAGGGATGTCTATTCTTTCTAAGAAGAATGTGTTATCCGGTGTGCATGATATTAACCTGAAGAAGTGCTCTCACTGTTTGGCAGGAAAGCAGACTAGACGTGCTTTTAAGAGTCGTCCTTCTTTTAGGACGGAGAACATACTTGATCTGGTACATTCCGATGTTTGTGGTCCCATGAAGACTAAGACACTTGGTGGGTGTTCGTATTTTGTCACTTTCATCGATGATCATTCAAGGAAGGTTTGGGTATACACCTTGAAGACTAAAGATCAAGTATTGGATGTGTTTAAGCAGTTTCATGCTTTAGTTGAGAGGCAGACAGGGAAGAAACTTAAATGTATTCGAAGTGATAATGGAGGTGAATACATTGGCCCCTTTGACGCGTATTGTAGAGAGCATGGAATTCAGCATCAAAAGACTCCACCGAAGACACCACAATTGAATGGCTTGGCAGAGCGGATGAATAGAACCTTGGTTGAGAGAGTTAGATGTTTGCTTTCACATGCAGGGTTGTTATTAATTTAACCCCTTATGTTCCTTTGCGTTTTGATGTTCCTGACAGGGTTTGGAGCGGCAAAGATGTTTCATACCATCATTTACGAGTCTTTAGATGTAAGGCATCTATGCATATTCCGAAAGATGAAAGATCAAAGCTTGATGTGAAGAATAAGCCATGTGTGTTCCTCGGGTATAGGTCAGATGAAACTTGGGTACAGGTGTATGACCCAGTTACCAAAAAAAACTTGTTCGCAGCCGAAAAAAAAAAGGGATTGTAGAGTTTGACGAAGATCAAACTTTGAAAGATGTTGAGAAGACTGAGAAGGAGACAATTCCTCAACATAATGATGATCCTATTGACTTAGATCCGGTTCCTCCAAAACATTTTGATGCACAGTTTGGAGATGATATTCAGAATGATGAAGAACATGGTGCTGATGATGTTGATGCTCAAGAGCAACCAAACCTAGATGAAGACGTTCATCCTGAGTTGCCAGTGCCTATGCCACCATTTGTTCCACTTAGGCGGTCCACTAGAGATCATCATCCTTCCACACGCTATTCTGCAAATGAGTATGTTTTACTCACTGATGGGGGAGAGCCCGAGTGTTATGCAGAAGCTATGGAAGATGAACACAAGAAAGAATGGTTTGATGCCATGCAAGATGAGATGAAATCCTTGTATGAGAACAATACCTTTGAGTTGACGAAGTTGCCTAAGGGCAAGAGAGCTTTGAAAAACAAATGGGTTTACAAATTGAAGACTGAAGAGTATACTCCTAGACCGAGGTACAAGGCCAGATTGGTGGTTAAAGGTTTCAGTCAGAAGAAAGGTATTGATTTTGATGAGATTTTCTCTCCAGTCGTGAAGATGGGATCTATTCGATTTTGTCTTGTTTGGAGGCTAGCCTCGATCTTGTGGTTGGAGCAATTGGATGTCAAGACATATTGCCTTCATGGGCATGGATAAGAAATCTATATGGAACAACCTGAAGGGTTTCAGGTTAAGGGGAAGGAAGACTACGTGTGTAGACTTCAGAAGAGTTTGTATGGGTTGAAGCAAGCACCGAGACAGTGGTACAAGAAGTTTGAGTCGGTTATAGGGAAGCAAGGCTTCCGAAAGACTTTTTCTGATCATTGTGTTTTCTTTCAGAGGTTTGGTGATGATGACTTCATCATCTTATTGCTATATGTTGATGATATGCTGATTGTTGGCAAGAACATTGGAAGAATTGCCCAATTGAAGCAAGATTTGAGCAAATCCTTTGCTATGAAAGACTTGGGGCCAGCAAAACAAATCCTTGGCATTCGGATTTTCCGCGATAGAGGTGCCAAGAAGTTGCATATATCACAAGAGCAATACATGAGAAGGTGCACGCAGGTTCAAATGGATAAAGCTAAATGGTAGTTACCCTCTGATCTCCCAACTTTAAGCTTACTGATAAGATTGTCCTTCTTCTAAGAAGAATATGAAAGATGGATTAGCGTTTCCATATGCCTCAGCGGTTGGTAGCTTAAATGTATGCTATGGTGTGTACAAGGCCGGATTTAGCTCATGCGGTTGGTGTTGTCAGTCGGTTCCTGTCAAATCCTGGTAAGAAGCATTGGGAAGCTGTTAAATGGATATTTCGATATCTGCGAGGTACTTCCAAATTGGGTATCACATTTGGAAATGGGAAACCCATGCTTGTTGGTTACACAGACTCAGATTTGGCTGGAAATAAGGACAACATGAAGTCCACTTCTGGATATTTGATGACCTTTGCAGGGGGAGCTGTTTCATGGCAATCAAGATTGCAAAAGTGTGTGGCCTTGTCTACAACAGAGGCTGAGTATGTGGCAGCAACGGAAGCGTGCAAAGAACTATTGTGGTTGAAAAGGTTTTTGCAAGAACTTGGTTTCAAGCAACAACGTTATGCGGTTCTTTGTGACAATCAAAGTACTATTCACCTTGCTAAGAATTCGATGTTTCATAAAAGAACAAAACATATTGATATCCGGTATCATTGGATTAGAGATGCCATTGAAGATGGTATGTTTGAACTTAATAAAGTTCATACGGATGATAATGCTTCCGATATGTTGACGAAGGCTGTAGCAAGAGAAAAGTTGAAGATCTGTTGCTCGTTCGCCGGGATGGCGAACTCATCCTCATAGACAGAAAATGGGGGAGATTTGTTGGGTATTTTCTTAGTCCATGAGGATTAAGAGCCCAACACATTGGGGCCCATCTTGGGTCCATTTAGTCCTTATTTAGGGCATCCTTATGCTCATTATAAAGTGTGAAAAAACAAGAGAGAAGAGAGTAAGAAAAGAAAAAAAGAAGAAGATTTTCGGAGTTCTTATCACCCAAAACCCAGCAGCAGTGTTTCGTCGATCCCCGGAGTTTGCACCGTCGGATCGTCACGATTTTTGGACTGAAGCTTCCTTGCATATAAAGGAAGGTTTTGACCGTTGGGATCTTGATTTTGAGGCCTGGAAGTTCTGTTTCTTACCCGGGCAGATTGCAAGTTGTTTGGTGATATTCTTCCTTTCTTGTTCTTTGTTTGTTGCCATATATCTTGATATTGATTCCAAGATTATGATGATTGTTGTATGCCTCTAGTGTTATCTAGAGAAGACTTTGTGTACCTCTCTTGCTTGATAGTGGATTTAAGCGGCACTAGGTGTCCCGTGGTTTTTACCCACTTTGGGGTTTTCCACGCTAAAAGCTTGGTGTTCTTGGTGTGTGTTTGATTATCTTTAATACCTGCTGATTTGGTTGATTTGATATTGTTTGGGGGCTGGTTAGAGTTGCTTTTAGTTTGCCTTATTTGTTTACTTCCTCATAGGTTCATACGGGTTTGGGTAAGTGCTGTCAAACGAAGGTTTTGCTTTCGCATTTGTGTTTATACCGTTGTGACTCATTGCACTTTACCCGTCAGAAAGTACGCTACTCAAAATTTTCTTATTCTGTTTATTAAATTATATCACAACTACAACAGTTATATTATGTATAAATAGTTTTGATAACTTTACGCGTTTCACTCGCAGAGTAAATTACCCGTTTTGACCCATAACCCGACCAGTCCAACTCACTCATTTTTTACCTCTAAGTGGCATTAACAAAAAATTAAAACTTTTCTAGGTGATTGGTGATCACATGAGGGCGATTGTTTATCTAATATCAGATGGTGTTAAGCCACAGGGACGGAGGTATGTGTTGCTTAGGGTGGGCCTTGGCCTTTGAGTCTAAGAGGACGCACACATTAATATGTAGAACAACGTATTTAATATATTAATATAATATATTAATTAGTGTTTAACAAACGATCGTTAAAAGTTTAACAAGAATAAATATTAGTTGTTAATAGTTAAAGGACTAATATGCAAAACCGGAAAGAATGAAAGTTTGGTTTTTCTCACTCTTTCCTTATAGTTGGTCGAACCACCTCCTCATGAGGAGCTGAGGGACTTTGCTTGCAAGCCAAGTTGAGAGGAGTATATAAGAAGGTCTTAGGGTCTTTGAGTGCTCATAACTTCAATCCCTAACATCCCTAATCTCTCTTGCTTTTTCTCCTAGTCGACCGTACCAAAACCTTTTTAAGGTTTTTGGTTTTTCTTTTCCCCTCCTGTTCGATCGGCAGCAAAC